>NMRA01000137.1:487453-555015 GCA_002633005.1 Phoronis australis | reverse complement strand
GGGGGGGGGGGGCAAGGGGGCCATGCCCTCCAAAAATTCTCGGATATTCCATTTGGCAGTTCAGGGGTGCAAAATCCTGACTAATACTGTGCCCTGCCCTCCCCCCTAACTCAAAATCCTAGATCCGCTCCTGAGCTCTTCACTTTACTCGGCTAAAACGTATTCGTTCTGGTTGAATCCGACTTATGGGAGTTTTGCTACCACCAAATATCTAGTATTGGACAACAGTTGGGTTCGCCTGCCTGTGTTGAGCTTTACGACCCAACGTTGCCGGTACCAGCCGGGTGTATAAGATCTTCAAAAGCCTTATTGATGTAGACAAGCGCATACCACAATCCTGCTCGCTCCCTTCGTAACACTAGAATAACCCTGGCCCCATATTCGTCCCAAATTTTAAAACTGACTATCATAGACATTCTTTCTACCCTCGCAATACTATGATGTAGAACCAACTCCTAGTCACACCAGTGTCTGCCCCCTTCATTGCATCATTTGGGACCAGGATCCGTAACTTTTTCAAGTCACTGGACATCGAGCCCGGTCATCCAATTATCTCTTGCTACCTGTGTCATTTCTAGTACCAGTTGGGGCTATGTTCGAAAACCATTGTTTTAGCACTGCTTTGAGGTTTAACTCTCTTTTGTTTTTGTTTCTTTTAATATGACAAAAGTTAAGTGGGACCCCAGAAAAATGTCCAGAGTTGGCTACGACTTAGGAACATCGTATCTCAGAAATTGATGACCGGATCATACAAAACTTTCAGGACCTCCACTTGATGCGCTATTCTTCAAAGAGCTTTAAGGAATTGCACGAGGGGTTATTAGAATAATACTTTTATAATTGTGTGAAAAACTCAAAAATTGTCTGAAACGGAAAATAGTGATAACTTTGAAAACTGTAACAGCGATATTTGATCACGTTATTTTTATAGTTGTTTTGCTGTGATTATATCTTTCCCTTTGTGCTGCTAAAGTTTATTGAAAAGGCATGACCACGGGTCCCAATTAATGATAGATAGGTATAAAATTACTAGTTGTCTACTTATAGAAAATACAATCCTTTTTATTGATTTTTAAGTCTATGAAAACTATAGATTTAAAAAATTTAGCTTAGTTAATATTTGGTTCGATACTAAGACTTGAGATCTTACATTACACTAACTAGGCACTACGCAACTATGGACCGAATGGAGATCATTGAACTGGACAATTCACCCCCACTAACTTGGATTCTTACATTTTGCTATTCTTGACTTCGGCTTGACCACGTTTACGCCATGTTGGACTTAATGTTTTGTTTTGCTCGTAGTTATTACATTCTACTGAACAATCTCCATAAAATGATGAGTTTTCTTTTTTTTTTCTGTGTATTCCGTCTTCTACAGCTGAGTTCTTCAACTCAGCTTTGTTGATGATGATGTTGGTTATGATGATGAGGATGATGGTGGTGGTGGCGGTGGTTTTGATAATGAGGATTGTGATCGTGACACTGCAAAACATCAAAGAATTTTTGTATCCAAAATATCTATACGATTTTCTATTCTTTGAAGTTACTTTTGTCAATCACATGAACTTTTTATTTTTCACCAGGAGCTCTGTACAACGACAAGACTTCCGGCACAAACAAAGAGGACGACAGTGTGCTACCTGGTGAAAAAAAGGATTATGTATGGAGGGCGGAAGATAGTGTTGCTCCTCAAGAACACGATCCAAATTGTTTATCGTGGACTTATCATTCGCATAAAAGCCCTGTCGCTGATGTGAATTCAGGGCTAGTGGGAATGTTGCTCGTATGCAAGAAAGGTGGGTCCAAATCAATCCCGCAATACCACCATGCGTGCAAGTAACCTACTACGTAACTGTTGTTTGTTATGTCTATTGTACTCTTGCATCTTAACAACTCTTTATAAAAAGTCGCATGCAGCGGCGCAGCGCCATCTTTGCAAATCATATGTTTTGGCTGTTTTCGGGCTCGAACGCCTTGCTTTGGGTTCTTCAACGGCGAATTACCGTCCCTACACAACATGATAATGAAGTTTGTTACTAGGACGAGTCGTCAAGAATAGGACGTTTCCTCTCCAGTAATATCATCTAATCGTGTGGTCGTTAATCTGCCTGAAAAACTGTCTCAAATAATGATTCGCGTAATTAGATCTATTTATTGGACATCGGTGTTGCAGAGATAACCTGCTTTTAACGAATTCCTAGATGTTTCATTAGTTCAAATGGAATTAGACTGGACACCGAATTCCTGTGGAAACGGAATCTGTTAAACCCGTGCATTTTAATGCGAAACTTCAACCTGTCAACTGACCTATCGCAAGCTCCGTCCCCTCGCGTAATGGTGACTAACAAGCGATAAGTTTTACCCGGCAACGTGTTGTTCGTCGGGTAAAATGGCGTCTTGGAAACGAAGGTGTGTCAATAATGCTGCGTTCTAAATGGTCAGTTACGTCATCACTTAAAATCCTGACGATAGGTGAAGTGTAGCTCAAGTTAGACACACAGCATTTATGAGGGTTAAACACAAGGGGTCGCTTTATCGAAAGTCGTAAGTCTAGTCTTGGTTAAGACGCTCGTAATTTCGACTTTAATCTGCACAGAGATCATTAACGTGACTCGTGAAGGCAATTGTGGCGTCTGAAATTAAAAAAAATATACCAACTTAACAACAGTTGCAAAATTTTGCTCCTACGACTTTGGTAAAACTGGGCCATTAGGATATGTTACAAAATTGTCTAAAAGCTTGGCCAAATCGTCACTTAGGGAGTTTAGGCTTCATTTTGGGCAAATCGATGTACAGTATGCACTGAAAACATCGCTGAGTATTCTGTACTAGATCACATTTACGGTGTTTATTAAACCCTCAAATGCCTGCACTACAATTTTAGACAAACACACGAATCAAATAGCTTCTGTAAATCTGATAACCGATAGGACATACACTTCAAATGTTTAGATTTGAAAATTAAACTTCCCACTGCCTCCCTGCAGCGTCAGCTAGGGTACCAGAAGTCACTGTGAAACCAAAGTGGTCGTCTAGATCTTAAATAGTCACATTTTCCCTTTTTTCCATAGTGAGTTTGCTGTACATGAAGTCAATGGAGGTCAATGAGGATGGTTTAGGTCTTCGTTCAGCACCATTCTCAACTTTGTATACCTTTTGTGCAGGGTATTAATTATAACTTACAAGTTTTACTTATTGTCACTGATTGGTGCAATATCACCGTGATATAATAGCAAACAAAGACTACAACTGCCAACAGGAATACCTCGTCCCTAACGTTTAATGTAAAATCTTCATTGATTTATAAATTTTTCTAGAACATTAATTTCCACAAGCTTGTTTCCTTAAAACAATTCTAATGACGATCCGGAACAGAAGTAAGCAAAATATGCAATCCATGATACTTTGTCGACCCTAAAACTGTTTTATTTACCAAAAAACAGCTCAGTTTGATTATCAAATCGCAAAAGTTCTTCGATTGAGAATACTGGTTACGACTTTTCCACACTAGATTACATTAAACTTTTCCCACGATGTCAAAGCGGAAAACAACAGTCAAATTCAGCTATTTTGGGAATTGATTTGATGACTGTATATAATTGAAAGTTTTTGAAATAATGCCAGCGTCAACAATATTGTATTAAATCGCAATTTGAGAGTGTCGGAGTTTTTTTTCGCTTTTTTAAAATATCACGTAGCATTTTGACCACACCAGGCACCATCTTATTGTATCATTCATACCTCAGTATTTGAGGTTGGAGCGTTTGAAATTAACGATAATTCGTCATTATTTAAAGCTCTATTTTCTTATTCTGTTATAGACGAGAGGCCTTTGGACAAATTATTACCAAAGCAACATTCACACAAAATCTTATTAGTAATTTACACCCCGAGTTTGTTTGACTTTTCGAATGTGTTATAGGCTACATTCTAGCTTATAAAATCGACCCACTCGGTGATGCACCATTGAAGGAAACAGCGACTTAGCGCATTCCATTGCCACCCGTAACTCATTTTGTAGGAATTGTTGATGATAATGGAAAACGAAAGGACGTCGACAAGGACTTCGTGCTTCTGTTCAAAGTCTTTGATGAAAACCAAAGTCTGTATCTGCAAAACAATACCCGGAAGTACGTCAACGGCAGTGAACCTAAGCTCGACGACGAAGGTTTCATCGAGAGTAACCTCATGCACTCAATTAACGGCAAGCTATACGGAAACCTGCTGGGGTTGGAGGTCACCGAAGGCGAATCAGTGAGCTGGCACATGTTTGGAATGGGGACGGAAGTTGATTTGCACAGGGTATATTTCCACGGACAGACAGTGGAGTACAACCATCACAGGTAGAAAGTGAAGTAGACAAAATGTGATTTCAAGATTAGCTATCCAGACCTAAACCTGTTCTACGAATTGCTCTATCACCAATAAAACAATTACAATGTTCGTCAATTTTTAGATACATACTTAAATGTCGGTCTTTTGTAAGTCACTTCGCTATATTCTATTTCGACACGAGTTTTCTCAATCTCCAACTACAATTGTTGCTCTGTTTTAGAACCGACGGAGTCACGTTGTTTCCGGCTGTCTTTACCACGGCTACCATGACACCAAGAAATCCTGGCAAATGGTTGATCAACTGTCAGACACATGATCATTATTCAGGTAACGCTATTGACCTTTTTACCGATGTCGTGAGACGTCATACACTCAAAGGATTGTGGGATAGCTGCCATCCACAGCAGCGTCACTGACGAACACTAGATAAACGATCTGGTAAAATTTACTTGTATTCCAATCACTCAGTAGTTCCATTATCATAGATGTGAGTACACAGGTAGCATGTATCTAAACATCAAGTGCTAGTTTACCTGCGTGACACTTTCTACGTCATGGATTGATATGACTTAAATCAACAATGTGGGGTGCACATGCATCGACTTTCGCTATCCTAAAAAGTTTAATAGTGATCTGCCTTCTCCACTGTATTACAAAGTTCTACTATAATTCGAAAGTCACAGGAAATTTGTAAAGTACACAACTTCACATTACTATTGCAACATAGCTTATAGTGACGTCACGGGCAGCATAAACAACATGAAAGCAGTAGCCATTTTGAGAAAAAAATAACCTACACACTAAACCGAGTTAAAGTTGCACTTCTACCGATCACGACCTTGGCGGCAAGGTAGCAAAGCAAAGAAATGTTAGTTGTTCTCGAATAAAAACACCACATTAAAAAAACCTTTATCATTTGAAATCATATTGTAAGAAGTTGGGCATGAAAAGGAAATGACAACCGTCTTTGCAAAGCCTGTAAACGATACGTATTCATCTCCCAGCATTAACCGTGAAATCAATACTCTAAGAAAACGAGTAATAACCATTTGAATTCAACATTTTCTGGTCTTGCATACACAAATGGTACAGAATTTAACCAACAATATTTTTTTCTTAGCTGGCATGCTAGCCTACTTGACAGTGAAGCGTGACGGAGTGACACGACAGTACTTCATTGCAGCCGAGGAGGTCATGTGGAACTACGCGCCATCTGGTACTAATAAATTTCAAGGTGGAAAAAATCTGACAGATGGCAGGTACACAGAAGATTGGGATGTTGAAATGTTGTACCACGAAATTAATTATTCTATAAAATACGAAATTCCATTAGATTCAACCCTCTTCCTTCTCTTTTGTCATTAGAGAACAGATGGACACTTAGGATCTCCGTACACGCAAATAGAACAATGAACGCCAAGTTCCTTTACTAAAGCTTTCAGTCGGTGCCCGCAGGTCCATTGAATTTATGAGAATGTTGCCACTGGGCGCTTATTTCCGACAAGAAGTTCTATGAATTTTAAAGTCCACCACTTCTTACATTAGTCTCTTCACTGAGTACTCACAGATATGTATAACGGCAAGTGGTCTCAACCAAAAGGCAGTCTGTTAACAGAAGGCAGATTCGTGACGTATTTAAAAATTGAGAAGTTTCTAAATTTGGTTATCTTATCTCGTATTGTTTACAGTGCTTCAAAGATTTTCTTCGAGCGTAGTTCAGAACGCATTGGGGGTACGTACAAGAAAGCACGTTACGTCGAATACACCAACTCCTCATTTACCACGAAGATGGTTAGGAACGGTACTGACCATCTGGGCTTTCTGGGTCCAATCATCAAGGGCCAAGTCGGCGACACAATCAGGGTCGTCTTCAAGAACTTGGCTTCGCGCAGTTATTCCATCCAAGCTCAGGGATTGGTGTATGATAAAAGCCAGGAAGGCTCGGTATACGACCAAGGTAAGAAATGAATGTTCGTAGAAAGACCGTTGCCACTTCCTTTCAGATTGATGGACGCAAAATGGGAGAAGCAATTACATTTCGCATGCAATGTTTCAGCTCTCGTGAGTTGTGGAAACAAAACACGCGTGTACTGAAAATCAAAATGTTTATGATTTCAAAAGAACACCATTGAAAGCCATTGACCGTTTTACACTTAGTTATCCGTGGAATATCCAGTTGGCTGGAAGCGTAGGTGTATGTTCTTTGGTTTCGTTGGGTGACTTCTGTGATCAGTGACCGGCATCCCATTATTCACTGTAATGTGATGTGTCCGTCTACCTGTAAAAAGAACAGTACAGCAAGGCTCCGTTTCATGAAAGTCTAAGTCTCAAGTTAAATTGTTGCCATGACGTCAACAACATTGCTCAACAACGCAACGTGACAGGTGTTTGAACGACAGCATTGTTATTTAGGTCAAAGTTAAGACTAAAATAGTGACATGAAAGGGAGGCCAATTTTTGAAAAGTATCACACTAGCAGAAAGTTTCGACGTTCCGGTTCTTAAAGTTAATGACAAGAATAAAATTTAGATATGCTTTGGTTGCAGTGAATCTATTGAAAGTCGGGATGAACTCGTCCGAATGTATACAAAACGAGTAGCAATACTAATAAGTTTCATTTCATAAGCGACTGATCTTCGTGGGCAACACATTGCCAGAGGAAGGAGCAATGACTGTAATGTCGAGGGGAACTCGAAATTCACTGGGTGTATCAAAAAGTGAAGAAATGATACTTTCCATAGAAATGCCGACATTCACGGCGGAGTTTGATAAAAGCATGGATTTTGCAACAGAAGCTAGTGTTATCACGTTCTTTTCTTGTAATACGTAGCAATATCTCGCAATGTTTTGCGTGGTCTTGCGCTTTCGAGAGGTCCTCGCGTTTACGGAACGCACACCAGATAAGTCATGTGAGCCTGTTATCACACCAACGCCCCCACGCTGACAACTTGCTTTCAATCTGTACAGATGTCAAAAAGAGGATTCTTTATTTGCTAGCACCATTTAATGAATGTCGAGTCACCCATTATAATGCTCATAGTTTTAGTTAGTTGGTATACATGCGTGCACCCAGGAGGGGCTCGTGGGGCTCGAAGGAGCCCCCCCATTTGGCGAAGTGGGGAAAAAGGTCCGCCTCCGAGAAACAAAAAGTCCGAGAAAATGGACAAAAGCTCCCTAAACGCGCAATTCACAGTGGTTTCCCCCGTTTTTTTTAGTCCGCCCGCCTTTTTGTTACCAAAAGGTCCACAACGGCAAGAATTCGAGCCTCCCATATTGAAGGCTGGGTGCGCTCATGGTATATGAATCAATTTGTAGGCAACGGAGAAGTGAAACCAAACTCTACATTCACATACACGTGGACCATTCCGAAAGAGGTCAGCCCGACCGCAGAAGATCCCGACTGCATCAGTTACATGTATACGTCCGCTGTCGACCCCGTTCGTGACACGTACTCTGGGTTGGTCGGGCCACTTCTCGTGTGCAAAAAGGACAGTTTGGACGACACAGGAAAACAAGTAGGTCTTGATAAGTACAGGTAGTTTAATCCCTAATGCACTGACTAGTAACTTCATCTAGCATTTGAACCGTTCGGTTTATAAGCCAACCACTCCAACTTTTTGGGTCGGTTATTCAGTAATAACAATTTGTCAGATCAAGGCTCAAATTGAGACCAATTTTGTGCGGTATGTGGCGTAGAACAACTTATCATAATGACAACGAATTAGACATTGCTGCTGAAGGTACAAGCTGATGGCGAAAAAGATTCACATATTATTCATAATTTTTCAGCTGTTATTACTTGAAACACCAATTTGAGTACGTTACAGCAGTTTTATTGCCTGACAATTTATAAGGTCAAGCTTTAAAAGGAAGTCATTACCAATTTGCTATTCGAAATAAGACCAACTTATGTCTGGTTAATCCACGGTGACTTTTATTCTTACTCCTATAACAGAAAAATATAGACAAGGAATTCTTCCTAATGTTTTCCGTGACTGACGAAAACCTGTCTTGGTACATCGACGATAATATCCTTAGCAGTCAAGTTAATAAGAGCAACGTCGACGACGAAGATTTCAAAGAGTCTAACTTGATGCACGGTAGGTACCAGGTTCCGCTACAGACATATTGGTGGACATTTGCAACACGAGCTAACAAACAATAAACCCACAAAGTACAAGGTTCATATCCTTACAAAAAAGCAGCGCTTCTGAAAAATGAGAACAAGATCACCATAACTTGCTCGCGACCAGTTTGGTTCATCCGTGGCGTCGTTTTGTGCATTTTCATACTGAGAAATGCTGTTAAGATGGCACATTACATTGGATGAAACTCCGGAAAATTCATGTCTAGTTCTGATATTAGTATAGTTCGGTAGCAATCCTTCGTTAACACAAACTTCGTTGAAAACACGGCCAAACTTTTTGTTTGAAAGCTTGATTCAGAGTCGCTGGTAGTGTCGAAGCAATCTCCTTTCATCAGGTGTGCAGCTATGTAGCAAAACACCGAGAAACGTAACAAATGAAAGCGCTCCGAGGAGCGTAACTTGGCGAAATTAACCAAAAAGATGACGATAAAGATGATGACGAATATGACGACGACGGTGGCGAGGATGAACAAAAGAAGAAATAATAACATACACATAACGAACGTAGAAGTCCGAAATCAGTAAGAAAAAGGCTACAGTCTTGAACGACACTTGGCGAAATTAACGGAAAAGACAACGACGGAGATGATGACGAAGATGATGACGATGATGACGAATATGATGACGGTGGTGGCGATAATGAAAAACATCACAACATTCATATGACGAACGTAGATGTCATAAATCAATAAGAAATAGGCTACAGTCTAGTTCAATAAATGATAAACCAACATCAATGCAGCAAGTGCGCTCAACAAAGGATCAGCGTTATCAGAAAATATCAAATAACTCGACAAGTAGACGTCCTAGCGAAAAATGGAAAACATCTTCTGAAAGCTCGTTCAAAATTCTATCTAAACTGATGGTATCGCCTAATTCCGTAAATTTTTCGAAAAAATGAAATTTTGCATTTTTTTAAAGAAATTCAAAGTCAAATAACTAAAAAACGGTAAGTCTGAGAAAAAATTGTTACAAACCATTTGAAAGAATATACGTCAAAGAATTCACATGCAAAAAGTCACGTCTTTTCCTCTTCCTGTTTAAAATCGCACTCCAGACGATTGAAAATGGGTCAACATGCGCCAGATCCGCCATCTTGAAAGCAACTTCCGTTTTTTTTACTTTGTGTAATAGCATGTCATAAGAAACTAACACCTGTAAAAATTCGAAGGAATTGGTCTTATAATGCGCCCTCTAGAGGAGAAAACGTTTTTAGGCCAAAATCGAGGTGCGCATGCGCGATCGCCGATATTTCCGCCATCTTTAATCGGAAGTAAACAATTTCCAGTATATTTGTAGCAAACTTCCGGTCCATTTACTGTACCGATTCTTAGCCTTTTACGTAAAAAATTGTACCCTCCAGAAGTATTTGAACCTTTAAATGAAAACAAAATGGCCGCCACAGCCGCCATCTTGGATTCGATTTTGACGAAAAACAACAGGCTTCCAGTATTTCCGAAAGTACGTGTTATGTGTAAATTTCGTGATGATCGAACCAAAATTGCGACCTGTATCGTGCGAACAACCAAAAAAAAAACAAGTAAAAAACTTAGTGGAAGAGCAACATACAACAAACAAATTAAAACACTGGCTGCATTTCAAGAATGCATATCTCATCACCAGGCAATAAGTGGAATGAGCATATACGAAGCGAAATAAACAGTGAAAAACACGTGACGGCAGGAGGAGGGGCATACAAGCAGAGAATGTGAAAGCAACTCATGGTAGGAATCCTGCTCATTCAACACAGGTTTTTCGTGACTGATCAATAGGGATTAAAATATTAACCGAAATGTGTCATTTTCAACATAGCGAATGATGGTATTGTTTACTATTTCTTGCCTAGTTATAACTAGTGTTTAATTTGTTTATTATGTCTCTCGGTGTTTTGCTACATAGCTGCACACCTGAAGAATGGAGATTGTTTCGACGCTTCGAGCGACTCTGTATCAAGCTTTCATGCAAAAAGTGTAGCTTGTGTTTTTAACGAAATTCAGATGTTGTATATATACATACACACACACACACGCGCACGCCCCCCCACGTGGACACGCACACGTACACACGTCGTCATAGACATACACTAAACATTAATATGCGCATGCATGCATGCGTTTTTGTGTTCTAATTCGAATTGTAATCGTTTTGCTTACTTCCAGTTTACAAAATGATAACAGAATCGGTTTGCTCGTTGTTGAAAACATAAGCACTGGTGTCAAAATCCACTTTATTGTATTTAGTTTAAAAGTTTTCATAAAATTTTGATTCCCATCCTGTCGGCCATATTGGATTGGATTGTGAGAACTTCAAGCCAGTGGCAAATGGCCACTCAGCCTCATTCGAATCGGCACATCCAGTATTACAAAAACACCCTGCAAATAAATTACAAGGTTCCCGGAAAGTTGAGGTTTTGCCACCGGTAATTCCCTGCAAAACCAATTTCTGGTACTCATGCGTTTTAGATTCTTTTGTTAACATTTTTGGGACACCATGTATGCGTTGAACCATTACTCTTTTATTCCATAGGAATCAACGGTTACCTGTACGCAAACCTCCAAGGTCTTGAAATGTGTAAAAACGACAAAGTCTCGTGGCACGTGATGTCGATCGGTACTGAGGTTGACCTTCACTCCGTCTCATTCCACGGGCAGACGTTCAACGTTGGAAGCTCGACAAGAGATTCAATATCGATCATACCTGGCCAAGCAGCAACATTCTCCATGACCCCTGACAATGAAGGTCAGCTTTGTTGTGGTACTCAATAATGTCAGGCTTATTTTCGGCATTTTTCAGGCGAATAAAAAATTAAAAAGATGATAGAACTCGGAATTTAAACAATGAAAATGTCCACTTCTATCCGAACTTGGTGACTCAAATCAACCTCCACCTACCGACTGCCTGAATACAAAATGCACATGTCGACCAAAGTAAATTAACATATTTTTTTCTAACGTTCGGATAATGGAAAATGTTGGGCATTCGTTTTTATTTAAACAATTTTACAAGCAAATTTCAACAGCTATTGGTGTGTTTATGAATAGGTCACGTGTACATAGGTCAAGCGGGCAAGCTACTCTTCGAACGAAATATCGGTTTTCCGAAATTGTGTTCTGCCGTTCAAAGAGTAACACCAATATTCGATGGTTGAAAGAACACTTGACACTATTCCGTGTTATGACTACAATAGACCACGCAATACAGAGTGTCTAATATTAATTGATAAAAAAGAATTGTGGTGTACGCTGTGCATACTCGTATTTAGTTGGCTGGTTTCGTGCTACTGGAAAATAAATGGCCCACAAACAGTTCCAGATAACCCACTGGATCTTCAATTGTAAAAACATTGTGTGACCGTAACAATTTTCTTGAACGAAATGATATATTGTCGGTACCAAGAAAAATTATTCGTTTGATATGGGTGGTCTACTTTTCTGTAATTCCTAACAACAGGAGAAATGTCGCCAAAATATGCCCGCACGAAATTGTAGATTTTGTACAATTTTGAGAACAGGCCAAGTTATTGATGAATCGCCCGCCAAAGCGATGAAAGTCACTGAGCTGCTTGGGACCTTCTGGTGTTCAGTCAGCCTCTTTGTGGTCTGCAATGTGTGAACTTTATTTGATAAAATCAATGCCTACCACGCATAATGCTGGACTTTACCCAATTCATCTGGGAATAAAAAACATAATTAGGCATTAAACTGCCATACAATTGCTTTCACACCACAATAAGATCATGTTTTCGTTACCTACAAGAACGTCGAATCCATCAGTGGTTCTAGATAACTTCTCTTGAGGTTGGCCAACCCTAAACTTTGAATTCGAAATTGGCTCGAGTACGCATTTCTTTTTATTTAATGCTCGCTCATTCGACAATGATTCATGAGCATGGGGACTTTTAAAAGAGCTACGCTTTGTTTAAGAATTCAACGTTGGGATCGAAACATGTTCGAAATGCAACTACTTATTTCAGAGGTTTGTTATGCCAAATGGCCGCCTCTGTGCGCAGACTGACTTTTCATTTTTGCTGCCACTCTTTGAATCCTCTTTATGACTGTACAACATTGACAATAGATTCACATTTGTGGTCTTTTCATATGAAATTCTGTGAAGTGGCGCCACTTTTCGATGTTGTGAAAAGACGACTTACTTCCCGGAAGTAAAACCGGCGCCACTCACTAGGCGCCTCTGGTGAATTGTGAGTTCTCGGCAAGTAGTGTCGGTCGTGCGTATGATTTCAGATTTTGTCCTTTCCAAATATACGAAGTTATACTCTGACACACCTACATGACATGTGCGCTTGCACCAGAACATGATTTTCTTTGTTACTTCATAAATAATACATAGAGTGCTACAGCTGTAAAACAGGTTTCAATTTGTCTACTAAGATGAGCAGTAAATTCTGTGGTGAAAAAAGCCTGGAGGTTTTTAAGTTACTTCCGACCCTTCTCGGCTAGTTGATTCTTTGCTTGAAAACAACTCGAGACCATGCTTTGCAAGTATACATCCGTCCTTCCAACTTATTTGGCTCGGTCTTACAGAATATAGTGCACCATTAGTTTTCACCAGACTAGAAATCACCTCTAAATCATCTTGAGTATGGAAAACGCAGGAACTATTTTTGGGGAAAAGTGGTCTAAACAAAAAGGTAATAACGTCTTCAAACCGTTTTAGGTTCATGGGCGTTGGTCTGTCACACCAATGACCATTATAACGCTGGCATGGTGTCACTATTCGAGGTGAATGACTGTAATAAGACAAATCAAGATAACCCGCAATACAACGGGGTCACGAGGTACTACTACATAGCGGTTGTAGAGATGGAGTGGGACTATGCACCAAGTAACAAGAATCTGATCTTCAACAGTTCTCTAACGGAAGCAGGAAGGTAAGGTGTTTCACCAGTGCGAAGAAACGTTCTATTTACCTTGGCACGTATCGTGATCATTTAATGTCCTGTAACCTAACTGAAACAATGTTGGCTTAATCTGTCTGTCGTGTTTGTTTACGGAAATCAACTCGAGAGGAATTATTGTGCACTTATGAGATAATGTTTCTTCATGACTCTCCTTACTGTTCAAGTTTGAGACCATTCAGTTGTCATCTGGCAGGAAGTCACAGGGCCTTTACTGGAAGCTTTTGAGTATAGTTTTAAAGTTTGCGACCTATCACCATCACAAAGGCAAGGGGTGATTACCCTCCTCCCCAAATCCAAGAAGATAAGACTGAACTGCTGTCATTAAATAATTGGCGACTCATATCGTTACTAAACGTTGACTACAAATTGTTTACGAAGGTCCTTACACTTCCATTAAATAGCGTTATTGATAAGTTAGTCCATGAAAATCAAACAGGAGTAAAAGGTAGATATATTGGATTTAACATCCGCATTATACAAGACATCATTTCCTATACCAATAGTCAAAATTGTCAAGGCAGTATCCGTTTCTTAGATTTTTGTAAAGCATTCGATGCACTTTCATGGGACATTCTTTCAAAAAATTTGAACGCATTTAAATTTGGCTCTGTTTTCAGAAAATGGATCCAAATAATATATAAGAGCCCAATGGCTTGCGTAATCAACAACGGCTTTACTACCAGATATTTTCCACTCTAACGTGGAGTGCAACAGGGAGACTCACTCTCTGACCCCTTGTTTTGCTAAGCAGTTGAGGTCATGGCAAATTATATCAGATCAAGTGATGTTATTTCCGGAATAGAAATTGCTAATACTGAAATAAAGCTTGTCCGGTATGCGGATGACACAACAATATTTTTAGACTATAAAGTTTCAGGATTTAATTGTCTTCAATTTTTGGATAAGTTTGGCCAGGTTTCTGGTTTTAAATTAAATTATAAAAATGTGAGCAATTGCACGGGTTTAAATGTACTGGCAAGCCAATCAAGTGTATAGAGATTTTTTGGCCACAATAAAAAGGAAAATGATCAATTAAATTATGATTTCAAAGTTAAAAGTTTTAAGAAAACTCTGGGCTTTTGGAAGCGCCGCAATATTAATTTATTGGGCAGAATTGACGTTAAAAACTTTCGCCTTATCTAAAATTATTTATGTCATCAATAATTTGGGTATTGATACTGCTCGTAGAGAACACATTAATTCTTTGATATCTGATTTTGTTTGGCAAAATAAGACTCCTAGTGTGAAGAGAAGTGTGCCAGTAAATACCCGTGCAGATGGTGGCTTGGTAGTACCAGATATAAATGTTATCTATTACTCATTGTTAGTAAAATGGGTTCAGCGTTATGTAGAAGGAGAAAAAAATACTGGAAAGCCTTTCCAAATTTCCTTTTTATGAGGTAAGGGTGTGCATTGCTTTTTAAATCAAAATTTTCTGCCAAGTTGTTGTGTTTGGATAATACCACCAACTTTTATTGTGACTTGTTGGACGCATGGAAAAATGTTAGCGTTGTCTTACACAGCGAAATTGATGTTATTGGACAGGTAATATGGAACAACAGAAATATTTTGGTTGATGGCAAATCTGTGTTTTTCAGCGGGTTGTACAAAGCTGGTATAGTTTATGTAAAAGATATATTAGATGTTCAAAACAAGTTTTTGTCTTGGGAAGTTTTGAAGCTAAGATACAAATTCTCCAGTTGGTTACAATAGTATGCTTTGATGAATGCACTTAAGTTACCTAATAGAATGAACACTTCCAAGACAAATTCAATGGACGACTTTCAGTACAGCCAGATTAATATACAATCAAATAAAAATTAAGAACTTCACTGCAAGAATAACTGAGATTAAGCTTTTATTGAAAAGTTGGAGTCGATGAAATTTAACGCCGTTTGGTACAGTAACGGTAATTAAAACATTAGCTATTTCTAAACTTAAATTTTTGTTGTCAACTTTACAAAATCCACCAGTAAAAGTCTTGGATGATTTGAATACGACATTTTTTAGATTTGTGTGGCAGGCTCGTCATGATAAAATAAAACAAACCACGGCCTGTTTAGGAATTGATCATGCAAGGGGGACTTCAAATGATTAATATGCATACTTTTAGCAAAGCTTTAAAACTCGCTATGGCCCATAGATATCTTGAAAGCCCTGCGTCTAAAAGTGGTGAATTACTGTACTCACTCTACCCGTTCTTAAAGAATTTTGCTTCATTTGGAGATGACTTTATTAAGTCGAAGTTAGCTCTAATTGGTAATTCCTGCTGGCGCGAAGTATTTGGAAGTATGACATATTTTTACAAGAAAATAATTGTTGCAAGTAAGGAGGACTTTTTGAATCAACCTTTGAGGTTTAATAGTAACTTGGCGATCGGAGGCACAAGTGTTTTTTATAAGCCTTAGTTTGTAAAAGGCTTAAGATTTATTAGAGATATGTATACCTCTGACGGTGATTTCGTTAGTTTGAACCATATGAAAAATAAGTTCGATGTAAAAACTAACTTTGTAGAATATTATGGTGTTGTTTCCGTTCTAAGAAGGTTTCAAACAAGTCTATTTCAAAGTAAATTTAAAAGTGTTAATGTCTGCAATCATTCACTTACGGAAAGATTTTAAGGGTTGTAGACACATTTTCTCAGTCTTTAATGACGTTAAGAAACCTTCTAAGTCAGAGAGTAAATGGGAAATAGAGTTAGGAGATAGTTTAAATTGGAAGAAATATACGCATTGCCTTATGAAATTACAAAGGATCCCAACATTAGATGGTTCCAAGTTAGAATACTACACAGGATTATCGCAACAAATACCTTTTTAGTCAAAATCCGTGTTCGGGATTCTAATTTATGTTCCTTTTGTAATAAAGCTCCAGAGACGCTGTCACACCTTTTTTGGGAATATCGCATTGTACAAGATTTCTGGAAGGAATTCGGACAGCTAATGCAAAAGTGTCGCATTCAGCTTCCCAACAGTCTCTCTTACGATCGAGTTATGCTTGGACTTTACGAGACGCATGATTTTCTTTTTAACACAAAAATATACCTAATTTTCACAGGTTTGTTACATATACTTATGAGTACTACAATGCTGAAAAATTAATTGCATACAAAAACTTTGTATATGAAAGCTTCTCTGCGAAATGGGAAAATTTCGGTGTTCACGTTAACTACATGTAGAAGTTATTTACTTTAAACGAGATACGAGAATGGTCTTTCCTGAGGTGTGCATGCGTGAATGAATGGATGTACTTATTTGTTTGTTTGTCTTTGTACTGTTTTATGACTGATAATAAATTATTAAAAAAATACTTTTTATACAAATCTATTTCACAACCTGACGTAGAACACAGATTAAGTGAAATTAATTCAGACCAACAAATTGGAAAGATTTACGCGTTGCCATTCAGACTTGTACTCCTTGCCAAAGTTAAAACTTTTAAATATAATATGCATAGAAAAGTTCACGCAAAGTATCTCTTGAAAAAGATGAATATTATAAGAGCTAATAGTTGTTTGTCTTGTAATGCTGTTGAAACTTTTGATCATTTGTTTTGTGATTGTTCACTTGTACAGGCGCCGCGGTCCAAAGTTCAAGCTTTGTTAAGTAATATAACAAAACAAACCATAGATTTAGTAAAGAATAACATTTTAAACGTGTATTTTGGACCCAATTTTGAAGGGACTAATACTGTACTAACTTCATGTCAGTACTTTATATTTCAATCATCTTTGGACCACAGCAAGCATACTTTTGAAAATTTTTTGTATTCCTTCTACCATTATACCAAAGTTAGACGAAAGCTGATCATCAGTTTAAAAACCCCCTGAATTTCACCTTTTGGAAAGCCCTTTGGTAAATACTTATATAGATAAATAGTTATTGGTTCGTGTACAATTTTGGAAATAAGATGTACATTAAGAGTGCGTGGGTGTATGAAAGGATGGTGTGTGAATGTTGTACCTTTTCCATTACTAAATAGTTATTAGTTACCATTTGCTGTTACTTTCCTTCTTTTGAGAAATAAAATATTTACTTATTCAAAAAAAATCTAGGATATTGCAGTCCAGAGAAAGAAACGCGTCACGTGATCGAGCGTTTGGACCTGATCTGCAAGATTGAGGCGTCACACAGATTATAAGGGGAAATCGTTCATTCATAGAACGCGAACACCTATAGTAATACGTAATACGCATTTCATTTTCGTTTATGTGTATCCCATGAAATGGCAAACACTGTCTTCGAACACATTGTTTAATGATCAGTTTGCTTTTCTTGCAGTCACAGTGAAGTATTCACAAACCGGTCGTCCAAAACTCTGGGCAAAGTCTACCAGAAAGCACTGTATCGGGAATTCACTGATTCAACGTTCAGCAAGCAAAAGCCGCGGAGTGATCGTGATTTACACTTGGGCATGCTGGGACCGTTTATCAAAGCCGAGGTCGGTGACACTATTGTAGTTGTCTTCAAAAACAATGCTGCGTCGAGACCGTACTCCATTCATCCACACGGTGTCTTCTACAAAAAGGATTCGGAGGGTTCATCATACGAAGACGGATCTGCACGTATGAGCCAAATGACATCGAATGAAGATTTTCAGTTACCCGTTTCGATGCAGAGAAAACGAACGTTGTAGGCGTTGGCGTAAACAGATATTACTGGTCTGGCTGTATTTAGGGGTGGTAGAAAGCCTTTTCAAAGTCTAGTAAGATTTTGGAAAGGTTTTTCCTTAAAAGGGCTACTAGATATCTAAAAGGGATTGCCCCTAACTTATAAGTGCTACAGACCTGTAACATGTGTTATGTGAAAGCCTATCAGTATGCCTATCAGATAACCGAATATCTATTAACAGTTTTAACAAATGACTCAAAAGACTATGTGCACTTGCAACGTTTTGCACATTTCTGTCTATTTGAAATCAATGCACGTGCTATAATCTTGAGTTGTGGAAACTTCCAATACACGTAGGCCCACTGTTCACATGTGCGTAAAAATAACATGGCCACCCTTTCTCATTTTGTTTCCTCTGACTACGTATAACTACACAACAAACAATATGTTGCTCATTTGTTTTGTAGATAGAGGTGAAGTGGCCGCAGGAGCCACGTATAATTATACGTGGAAAATTCCACCGAGGTCTGGTCCAGGTGATGGTGACTTAAATTGTACCACGTGGGCGTATACTTCATCCATTGACCTCGTGAGAGACACGAACTCGGGTCTTATTGGTCCACTAATTGTGTGCAGACCTGGAACGCTAGGAAAATCGCTGAACGCAAAAACCGTCGACAGAGAATTTGCTCTGCTCTTCACCGTAACTGATGAAAGCGAGAGCTGGTACCTCGATGAGAATATTAAAAAAAACTGCATAGAACCTTGTGAAGTGGAAAAGGACAATGAAGATTTCAAAGAAAGCAACTTAATGCATGGTTTGTATAGTATTTGTGTTTCTGAACGAAGCTGAGGCAATGCTCGTACGTGGTGGTCACGTTGGTCGGGGTTTTGATCGACATACGCATACGTGGTGGTCACGTTGGACGGGGTTTTGATCGACGGGCATATACGCGGTGGTCACGTTGACCGGGGTTTTGATCGACATACTTGGTGGTTCCGTTGGACGTGGTTTCTGTCGACATACGCATAGTTTTACGTGGTGGTCACGTTGGACGGGGTTTCGATCGTGTCAGAATTTAAACTGACAATGTTCTTGGTTTAATTTGTTTTATTGTTCTGTTTGTGTTATTGATGGGCATGACCCCTGAGTTCAGTACAGTGATGACGTAATTTGCTTACTACTGAGCATAGTGTGGAACTTTCTAAAAGACTCCAACATGACAGTGATTAATGTAGTTTGGAATATTCTAGAGACTAGTATATGTTTGTAGTATGATTGGGTAGATTCCGGAAAGTTCTATAACATTGCATTAGTCTATAAATACACAAGCACGGGTTTGTATTAGTCAGTTAAAAGTTCAGCAGCCGGAGAAAAAGAAAAGCAGTTCAGCAGTCGAAGTAAAGCAGAAAAGCCAGTGGCGGATCTAGGATATCACAAGGGGGCGGGCAACAATTTGTCTGCAAGCATTTGCGCAAACCAGGATTGTAGATGTGCATAGCATCAAATGGGTGGAGGTCGGGAGGGGGATTTGCCCAGTGGCGTCTCAAGAGTAATTAGTCTACAATTCTTATAACGCCAATTTATTATTAACTCATGGCGAGTGTTATGTGCAGCGACGTATAATCGAGCTATACTGTGGAATTTTCAGGCAGCAAACGAACCACAAAGTCATTGTTTCCGATTTTACTTGATGATGAAGCACATAGGCACTTTAACCATCGAAGACTCTTAGTTTTGAAAAAAATCAATTATTTCGAATCTCTGGTTTTTATATTTGCAGGTATAAATGGTTACATTTTTAACAACATCGTACCGTTAACGATGAATCAAAGCGATGTAGCCTTCTGGTATCTGATTGGATTCGGAACAGAGGTCGATGTCCATACGGTGCATTTTCACGGCCAAACGGTGAAACACAAAACCGGAAGTGTCCACATGGCAGATGTCATCACCGTCGTCCCTGGTACTTTTGAGACGGTCCTCATGGAAGCTGTGAACCCAGGAGAATGGTTACTGCATTGTCATGTTGATGATCATCTTAGTGCTGGCATGGAAATGACTTACACTGTGACTAAAAATCAACTAACTTCCGGTGAGTACGGAATTCTGGGCTCGTTTGATCACCTGAATGAGCTCATGTATCTATAAATACCCTAAGCAAAATTTTGTAACTAACATCTAATGCTCTGAGACGGCCTGGTCGATCGCGCCGAAAGTCCGACCGTGTGGTTCTAGGTCTTACATCAATGGTTCAATCAATTCAACATTCGGTGTGAAACCGTCGTTTTACATTTTGTGTGCACCTTCAAAGATTCTCGAAACAATAAACTTTTTCCGACCCCAACTTTCCTGACATAAGTAGGTTACAAATGTCAGAACCTGGCGGACAAGTAACATAATGTAGAGTGTACGCAAGCTGTACTGGCGCCGACGTTGCTGTAAACCTGAAGTGTTCTGGGGACGTGATTCTGCCTTTTTGTGAAGATCTGCGTACTATGAGTGTTGTTCGCGACTCTCCATTTCGCCTCTCGGCCGAGGTCCAGTTGTCTTCGTAATCATTTCTAGTTCATCGTTTCCTCGTTAAAAATCAGTGCCATTACACCAGCGTTGTGATTCCCTCTCTACTTGCTCTGACGTCAGGCCCTATTACCCGGGTACCTGCCATGGATATATGAGAAGTCCATGGTTTTATTAAATGTTATACCTCTAGTCGTAGGTAATCGGTACCGTTACGTATATTACATTTTTTCTGCTTCACCAATACTTCGTGACATTGAATGGAGTAAAATGTATTACGCAATCTTGCTGCCTTGATTTTGGAATGACTTGGATTCGACTACGGGAGTGTAAAACCACCCGTAATACCTCGGGTATTATCGTAGCCTCGAATTTTCTGAGATGTACGTTATCTGCACATCCACGAACCCCAGTGCTGCGGCCAAACCATTCTCCAGTTTAAAAGTCAGACGTCGTACCGTATGACTGCACAGATAGGGTTCACTTCTGAGGGTAGTTTTGAGGCTAAGAAAATACCCGAGGTGAATTGAATGGGCTTATGCTGCAAAGTTTGAGAAAATATCTATTCATACTTATGTCTTGATGCCTTTGAAACTAATGGAGTCGAATGATATGCTTGACAATGGAAATATAGCTTTCTTGTAAATCAATATTGTGAGTAAACATCAAGAATATGATTGTCTTTTTGTGAAATTTAAACAGTGAAATTTTCACTTTCGCTCTTGATATTAAAGTGAGAATCAGTTTTTCCGTTCGGCTACTTCTACAGGTTTCCTGTTTCCAATACACAATATTATCTTCTTAGGTAAAAATGGGACCAACAAAGAAAGTCTAAGCGAAAGCCCGGTACAGGATGGGAGCCTTGCTGCAGTCATCATTGTCGCAGCAGTTGCCTTATTAATAGTAATTGCACTTCTTGCCGTATTCGTCAGGTAAGTATCATTCCTAATTTGCGATACCGTACTCGTTTTTTCCTGTCCCTAACGAGGCATTTACATTTACTTGCCGCTTTCACCATATTTCATGCATAGGTGGAAATTAAATTCACAGAACTGAACCAAGATTTTACGTAGAGTCTAAAGGAAATTTGCAATCAGTCGTAAGTTTTGTGCAAGTCTCCGCTTAGACTCGATGTAAAACGCCTCGTAATGTAAGGACACTTATGTGAAAATTGGTACAGTTGACCGTAGAGTCAAGTCTTTGAATGAAAACGAGTGTGTATTTATAAATTACTAACTGTTTCAGGGTTAGACCACGGAGTTGCAAGGGCAGGCGCAGCGATCCTGGTGTCAACAAGAGGAGACGAGGTCACGAAAATAAGGCTTACGAGCCTTAAGTTATTCTTGACTTTCTCATGGTTTTGAGAATTCTGGGATTTATTTTCTTCACCATCTGTTGGCTGGAAATGTATGTCCATCTTCTCTCGCTGACTCACAATCTGTTTCAGATATCCCACAAATCTCAGATCCTTAAAAGGTCAATAGGTGCCGCTAGTATCAAGACCCATGTATCTTTGAGATCCGAAAATTCAACTTGCTAACATTTGTTACACACAAACTCTAGAAACCTGATATCAGTTACCATTCTTCGCCGCTATAGGTTCTTGTGTGCATTTGAAAATAAATTAAATTTAACCTGGCGTAACGTGTGGCTGCCAAAAAACAATTCTATTTTTGTTACTAATCAATATTGTTCGGAAGCGCTTCAAAGTCAAAAAATGTTTCTAGTACATATACATTGTCATTTTAAAAAGATCATCTTTATCCCACGCTCACATCATGTCTGCTTTTGTCATGAGGTCCTATTACGTTAGTTTGAAACCCATATCTAAATCATTGTTTACGAATAAACAGTATCGTGGATAGTGTAGTCAGACTGTCAATTTTATCATGTAATGATGTTTTAATGAATAAACGATTTGTGAGGAAATGTATGTTTCGAATATCGAAAAAAACAACAAACAAATCTCGAGTGCATTCAGTTATACCGCTTGCTCGCTGTAGTGGAAGTTAATGTGGGATTAAGTGCTTCTCTTGCATGGGGGTACCTCGTGAACAGTCCTAATCATGTTTGTGCCCCAGTAGTTTGCAATCTCCTTCCAGTCTGACGACGTTTGAACTCCAGCGCCACCCCGTCACTTTGTTCTCCAACAGGACTCTGGGTTGGAGATCCTTTAAAACTTAGGCTATAGCAAAAGTTATCGGTTAATTATTTCTGATCAAAAAGCCGACGTTGAAACTAAAAACGTAAAATCTTGACACCCTGCCTAATTTTATGTAACTCGAAATGTACCGTGATTTCCTCACTTAGATTTACCAGCACTCAAGACTACGTTTGAATGGCAATAATTTCCGTAATGCTGAATCGGAGGCTAGATGACTTAAGATCACGTTAGTGTCCTCGTAGATTTCCTTGAGTAAGCTCTCGAACTTACCATCGTACAAAGTGGCTGCCACTGAAATGATTCGATGACCTGGCTGAACTGTTGAATTGGTGGAAGCAATTATGTATTTCTGTTCCATAAATCAGGAATTTTCATTTCAGTCGTTTTGCCAGTGATTGAGATTACCGAACGAGCCCGTGTGTAATTGACATGACGCTATAGCCAGTCTCTCAAAGAGAAATACTCTGCATATGACAAAGAATAGACATCTTTGACGCAGAAGAGTGTCGTCACTTAGCGTTCGTTCCGGCATCCGCGGAACTGCTTATTTTCATTACGGCGTCCTGTCGTTCAGTAACTTTTCCAGACGTGAGGGGTGCTGAACGTGCGATAATATCTGGCTTAACTTAACTTTCATTTTTATCAGCCCACCCCAGTCAGGCTAGATACGATCTGATCGGAGATTAGAGCAATTATCAAGCAAAAGAGCGCAGGCCCTCCAACCATCAACGCCAGAATGGAGTTAATTGGCTACGGGGGGTAAACTTCCCAACTTGTTGTTGGGCTATACAATCGAACAAGTTGGGAGCAACGGGATGTCGCCGTCATGTTATTTTCCCGTACTCAAGGCTCTGGTCTCTCTAGTATTAAAAAATCCAAACAAGCAAAGATAAAGTTGAGAGCCGAAATGGGGAAATGGGGCGAAATTGTGTATTTTAAGCCTTAGGCTAATATTTGGCCCAAATTTTATGAAAATAGTTGTCTTCTCTACAACTCATCGTTATGCATATGGCTTCACTTTCTTTAGGCTACTAAATTCTGAGAATGTGGGTTTCTTCTTATAGCATAATAAAAATGAAAACCAAGGTTTCACATCAGTTCAGTTGAAACCACGTACTGAACCTTTTTAACTAGAATATATATCACAAAACCCCAAAAATCACTTTAACCAAAAGATCGGTGTATCATAATTGCCAAGTTTGTATTTTTGCAATTGTCGTCGTTGCCAGTCTGTCAGGGCGCAACTCAATTGGGAGGTGTGTTAAAAGCTAGACTTTTTGAGATTCCAAAAGAGAAGGGACGATTTAACGGCTTTTATGTGCACTTAAATGTCAGGAGTCTTGATCTCCGGTCACCTCTTCCAAACCCTAGTTTCGTATCCCCCGAAAATCACGAAGTAGTGACACTACTGAGGATTCATTAACTTAATATATCTGCCACTTGAATGTCTTTTGAAGAATGAAAGTGCTGCTGCCAACGTTACAAGAGGGCGCCTTGCCGCCTGCCCTCGAGTTCTAAGCGTGTGCGAGTTGCTGTTTCAACGTGATACAAACGAACACAGTTACTGAAATTATTTGATGTTCTTGGTGGAAAAGTAATGAATTTAGGTTTTCAACCTGTTTTGACTGAGCGAGTTAGTGGAGGGGTAGAGATGTTTTGTTTACAAAATGCATAAATTAGGAATTGTGCTATAGTAGGAATATGTAGGACAGAAGCGGGCGTAAATTTTTAATTAGTTTTCGTTGACGTTTTTGAAAGACAAGCCATGACACAATATGAACACACCACACGACAACAGCAATTGTCAATTTAACACACATATAATAAAAATAATAATAGGACAATTGTGTCTGAATTTTGCAAAACAAAGTACGCAATACAAAAGGCCGACACGTTACTTACGCCTTCTACAGGCCCATTGCAACAGACACGTTACTTACGCCATCTACAGGCCCATTGCAACAGACACGTTACTTACGCCATCTACAGGCCCATTGCAACAGACACGTTACTTCAAGTCATTGCTTACATACCAAGCGAGTCTACTAGCCAGCTTGAGGATTTTTCGTAGTATTTAATGTTTTTTATTTAGGTTGGCTTACTTTAAAAAATAACATTTTTATGTAACGAGTTGATAAATCATACACCGAGTGACGTGGCCGCACTGTCGTTTCGTCTTCCATCCAGCATTTTGTGCAGTAGGATTGTGTTGCTCGATCTGTTGTTTTTTGTGCTTCTACATCTTACAGTGACCTGTTATGACCTGCATAATCAACTGCAGTTGAGACCTGGTCAGACTCAAACGCTTGATAGTAAGACTGGGAGTTACCCAGATCACCACCTCTTTTGTTCTTTTGCTGTCACTTTTTTGTTTTAGATGTTTTCCATCGTTTAAATGGCCAGTCCCTTATTCCTAAATGGCACAAGGGACAAGGAATATTGGTTCGGTTCCATGAAACTCTCAATCAAGTTTGGCTAAGCAATGAATGAGTGGTGAAATTTTTACACGCATGAGAAGAGCTTTTTTTGATGGATAGACACCGTGAAATACATGATCTCTTTGTGAATGTGAAATGAGCAGAGATTTCGCCTCAATGAGTTTGAATGTGTAAGTATTTCGGAAGGGGGGGGGGGGGNTCGGGTGGGACTCTGCTTTTGACGAAGTGTGAGTGCACCTACATGTACTTTTTTTGGAAAGCCGGCGCGAAAGTTACGCCATCTGTGAGAGCACATGATTAAACGGCATCCACACGCTTCTATGCAAATTGTTTTACCAAAACGCAATTCCTTTGCAGAGTGTTTTTCACGCTACAGAATTGCTATTTATCGAATTGAAACTGATGAAGTCTCAACAATATGTGATATGCATAATAGAGTTCTGTTGCAAGAATGCATTCTTTCAAAATGAACTCAACCAGAAATGTCACCCTTAGAGAACCTTGAACTGTTAATGCTAGTTTTTTGGTCATTTTGTCGAGATCACGCAAGCTCTCGCGAGATATCGCTATGCATTAAAGCCAAAAACGCGGTCTCACTAGCTCTCACTTGTGATTAAGTTACACACTTTTGGTAAAAAACGAAATTTTCTTTCTTTTCTACTATAACATTATTTAGCTGTATGCTGCCTAGTTGCCCAATCATAAGCTCAGAAATTCAGAGGGTTCACATGGTCACATTCATTAACATACTTAATGATGAAAAAAGTAAAACTTGTACTAGGGAAATGTTCAACTTTCAAGTTTGAAACAATGCAATCACAAGCGTATATTACGTGTTGTTGTTATCACAACAAGGATTTTTGGGACATACTCACGTATGCAGCTGTTGGATCCATGGTCGCTAATAATTTCACTTGATATAGACAATATTAAATCTGTGTTTTCAAATTCTGCAAATGTGGTCTTTTGTTCGTCCAACTTTTCGGAGGATCAGACGAAAAAAAATGCACCTATGAGCTTATGGACCAGATGCACAAAGGTCACGAGGTAACTGAATCAATGGGATGAGAAATTACAAGGCTTGAGGAACATTGATTTCGGAGGACACAGACCCGAGGGAAAGTGTGGGGGAACATGGAGACGGTTATCGTCAGGACGAGGAACATCGTCTGAGAAGCAGTGGGATGAGAGAATTAAAAGGTTGGAGATTTGGGGACGAGATTCTTTTTCCCTAGGCGTTGACGCTGCATTTTTTTAGAAAATACAATTCCTTTCAAGCAAAGCTAAATCACAATTCGAAAATTTGAGGATGTTCTGTTTCTATGGTCAAAACCGCAACTGCCAGTCCCTGCCTACTTTGGAAAAACAGTAAGAAGCCTTTTTCTCTTTAAATTTTATTTTCACAGTTTACTAAATTATGTTGGATTGATGTAATTCAAATTGCTAAATAAAGACGTTTTTAACACGCGACACCCTTTTTGGTAACTTATACTGCCGAGCCAAATTTTTACTGAGCACAAAACTTTTTGCTACACCCCATTGTAGTATATCTGCAACCTATCACCAGAGAACTCATTTGTCGAAAGTTCTAACTACATAGGTTTGAAATCCAAGATGGCTGCTGGGTGTTTTGATCTAAATTTGAAAATATATTCTGCACTGTAAAACTAAGAACAAGTTTAACACAACTATTGATTTAAAGGCTTGCTGTAACATGCTATAGGAATGACTTATGCATTAAACGAGGATCTTTACTTTTTACTGTTTGCTTACCCTAAATATCGCTGCAATTTTTGCAACACATGTGACAGAAGCAGCTGGTCTTGCCAGGTCATTCACGTGGTCATGTGACAAGTATTTTATGTATGATAAGCATCAGCTTTGTAAAATTGAGTCTCACATACTAGTTTATTGTCCCTTTCTTTTAAAATAATAATTGTAATTGATTTGCAATGATGATTGGGGTAATTATTCAAATTGCATAAATTGAAGAACGTGAAATATGCCTCAAAACAATAAGCCAGGTGTATGTACATCTCGACTCAAACGTGGTCGAAATAGGGCATTGCACCATTCGGGAAATAATTTACATATCACGTGATTAGCACTAGACAACGTGTTTCGAGGTTCAGTGCTAAAATGCACAAGTTACGTCTTTCCACTTTAACAAATTCGACGTTACTTTGAAAAATAAACTAAAGAGGGAAACTTGAATGGGTTAAAGTGTTTGTCACGACCGTAAAACAAACATAAGGGAACATAAATTGAAAAAAAAAATCCCAATACGGTGAATATTCGGCTGTTTAAAAAAACTGGCAGTTTTTCAGCCACTACTTGTAGAGCACATGTCGTGTTTGGATTTTCTGACTGCACAATCTATTAATGAGAACGCCTTGTCTCCCATTTTTTATTAGTCGGCTTCCGTTTTTATCCCGCTCGATTTAAAATCAGAAATCGTGTTATTCTTACGAGTATAAGTGCTAAACACTGAACGCGTTTTTGATATGAAAAACACGAGTTCTGATTACACAAAATGCCAGATACTGATCTTAAGTATTTTCATCCAAAATGCATGCAAAATGTTTCTTGAGTGAATATTGGTGAAAAGGCATTTTCCTTATCAATGTACCATTCAGATAAAAAATTATTAGAAATGCCTGATTACTGACATAGTACGACATAGTGTTGCAAATGGCCTGTACAGATTTGACGTGACTCTTGGTTTCAGAAAATATTTGTACTTTTTGAGGTTGACAGTCGATAGCTACTAAATATTTCAAAATGAGCTGAACATATTACAAGGGGAAAAAGACGCCAGATTAATAATTTCAAATTTGCTGTTTTACCGCAAATTAAGCTTATTATTGCGTATAGTACGACACCTTCGTAAAATGTTAAGCCGTGTTCTATAACAATAAAAGTTTTAACGTAAACTCAACATTTTTCCAAATAATTATTTTATTTCAAATAAAAAGAAATTTTCAAATGTTTGATATGTTTTGCAGCTTTTTGGAAAACCGCACCAATTTCTGTCCTTAATACCGGGGTATTTTGCATGAACTTTGCTATGTCGTTTTGGGGGGCATACGATATACATGAAGAATTGCGCAACTTTCAACATCCTACACCAGAGGGCACCGAAACATCGATTTCTTAAAACGAGATAAAAACGTAGCGGTAAAAACATAAGATTATAAGGATAAGCACCATAATTATCAGAACACGAGTATATTGACGTATTAACTGTATACCAACAAATAATACGCTATGTAAGACGACGTGCAATAACAACGTCTCTAAAAATGTTGAAAAATGTACCATGATATGCACTTGTCTTATTGTATGAAACGGTAGAAATTGTGATGTGTTTATTCTATATATTAAAGTCTAACTTAAGCGAGAAAATCGTACACGTCATTTGCATTTCTCGATTCCTTGGAATCCAAACAAACTTCATCCCGTGTTCTGAATTCTGACATGACATGACATCACAAAAGCGCTGGTTTTGTCTGCGCTTCGTAGAGACTTTCGTATACTCTGTCACAGTGCTGCGAAAGGTAGCACAGTGTAACGTTGTTTATTATGGCACCTCATTGGTTAAAGCAATGAAACCGACGTCATAACATTCAGTCATTCCCATTTGTTGAGACCTGGGAAATTCCTTTCAGTTTACTGTTACATAGTATGGCGAGCACCCTTGACTTGACTATAATATGCAATTTAATTAAGTTTTACTTCCAGTAAAGCGCCTGCAAAATTTACCCTTGCAACCGTGCGAATGACTGGTGTTTAAAGCTTCTAACGAAAGTGCTTGCACAAGCTCTAGTGCTTTAGCTAGCGTGTGAACCGGGTAGTAAGTGAAATGATTGCTTTGTGAGGCAGCTTGAGTTTGAAATGAAGGCCGCTTATCTTCTGACCTTACTCTTAGCTTGCTTGGGGGTGTATGTGAATACTTTGCTTCGGCATAAAGTGTTAAGAATGATTCCATATAAAAACCATATGAAAATAAAAAATCACTATATACTCAAAAATTCATACATAGCTAATACTTTGTGCATGTGTTGGGATGCTGGCCCAAAGTACACTGCTGCAATATTTGCACTCAATGACCTTTGGTTACCGAGATATGACCTATTTGGCTATAAAGGCATATTTTGCATTTTTTCATGTCAGTAAAACTGCATTTTTTGAACGGCAAAAAATCAGACTTGGAAAACTGGTGACAAAGTTTGACATTGATGGTCATAAAGACTTATGTAAGGTTAGTAAGAAAATGAAATTTGCAACTCATAGGTATAATTAAATTTCCAGCAGGGGAGAAAACTCCGAGACCACTTTTCAGGTCAGTCACTAGTGGCAAGATGTTGCTTAACCTGCCTGCTATGTAGGAATATATTTGAAGTTGAAATTCTCTGTATAGACACTTCTAAGATTGAACTTTGATAATTGCTTTTAAAAAAACTTGTCTCTTATATATTTAGAGCTAAACGTGGCCCTCGTATTTGGGCATTTTTGTGATGTGGCCTTACTATGACTGACAAGAGAATTGAGGCTACTCTTTTAGTTTAGAGATATCACCTAAAATATATGATCTAATATCAACAATGCGATATCACAAAACTTTAAATTTCACTTTTGAGACCCCAATTTTCTAAAATACTACATTCTTTGTTTAACTTTACCAATAACACTTTAGGGTTCGAGATTACATGCACTTCCTGTCACTATAGATTATAGTCTATGCTGTCACTGCCAAGAGTATGGAGGAATTTCCTTCTTGTACATTTGGTTAATTTTCTTTACAAAAGAGTAATCGCCGAGAAAATGTGGCCTTCATTAGCTGTGTTAAAGACGTCAGAAGTCATCTGAAGTCGTGCAAAGTGCCACAGAAGTTTGAAAGTATATCGGAATTACACCTGATTCTTGCCAGAGCTGGAGATAGGAGGTTGGTGTGGCAAACCAATGGAAATGCGCCGTGATATATTTACACAGCGACATGAGTTTGGACTTGGCTTTAGACAAAAATTGACGTGCTATTATCCAGAACACACAGCATATTGCCAGAGGGATAAACCAGGAACAAGCAAAACAGGATCTGACGTCATCTCTCACCTCACACCAAGTTTTGGTTGTAATGGATTTTGCAATGAATTTCAAACCCATCAGTTTCCGTGAGGCACAACCCGACTGGTTTGGAAAAAAGGATCTCATGGCATGTGGCGGCTTGTATCACAAAGAAAGGTGAAAGTCACCAGGTAAAAATAAATCCTCAATTAGTATTCAAGGTGTTACAAAGTAATTCTCAGATGTGCTCAATATTAAACAGAAAGTCAGTGATGAACAGTTGCCTTTACCTCTTTTTAGTATATTGATTTACTGTAACAGTACAAGATACAGGGAGTGTGCACTTAATATCTAGTCTTTATCTTGCCCTTTCCCAACAAAAGCTTGACAGTGATGCATTCTTTGTCTCTTACTAGATTTTGCACACAAACCTTCATTTCAACTGAAGCCGGCATTTTGTACTTATGGATGATTTTCATATCTTTGTGAAGGGGAAATTTCCCCCTCCCTAGAAAGGTTTTGAAGGAGCTACTGATATAATAACGTGTTGAGACGAACCATGTTTGAAGTTGAGTGGTGTGATTGCGGTTTAGGTGGTAATAAGATGTAATAAGGTAGTTCTTTAAACAAGCTGACCTATTTGAGTTAAATAATTGTTGTATTTCCGGCACATACTTACATCTATACTCTAGATGCCTGCAAGCAAGACTTTTTCATTGTTTGCTGATTAACGCTAGATGTGCTAAGGAAGGTGAAACTTAGGGATCCACAAATAACGGAAGCTCCGACAATGCCAATTGTTACCATTCAGCCGCCCTTCTGATTCATTTGTTCTACCTATCTGGTAACACCGGCATCTCCATTCTGCGCTATGACTTCAGTGAACGTCAAAAGGGGAAAGACATCTGTGACAGGAAAATCGCACCCTTGAAGTCCCATGCCAAGTACTTCGTCAATGAAGGCAACAAAATGCAGTCGACCTGAAACATGCGCTAGAGTCTAGAGGAGGTGTCAAAGGCTGTTATGAGTCAACCTGTAGTGTGAATGCCCCAAAGGTCCTTCTCAAGCAAAGTATCTCAAGGATAAGTTTGCTGACAAACTTTGAGTATTCCGCCGATGGCATTCGAGCATGGAAGGCCTATAGAGTAGGGGAGGGAAAACTTGTCATCAACAAATCATGTAAACTGTTGCCTCTGAAGTCTTGACCTTGCAATACTCGAGTGTTTTACAACTCCAAGGGTTGAGTCGGGGCTGGTATCCCGTGAACGTCATACGAAGTTCACATGCACACACTATGGGTGCTCAAAATATTTTCCTACAGATGCTGAGCTAAATGAGCACTTGGATGATGGTGCTCATTCATCATCCCTCCAGAACGAGACTCAGTTCGACCACATTTCAAGACAATCTGATATGTTATCTACTACCACAGCTGTAACATCACCTGAGTTGTTTGCCCTTTACGTTGTTTTTCAAGTCGCCGCAAGATTGGGCCCTGAAAAGTATTAGAAAAGTGGTTCGCTTCTCTGAGAAGGTAAAAACTTAACCCAGTGATATATTTCCTGAAGGTGAACAGTCAGACAGAAAACAACAGCCAGCTGAGGTTGTAAAGATGATGCGAGAAGCCAGGAATAAGCAAGGAAAAGTTTTATCCTCTGAAGAGTGGCTGTCGGAGCAGCAGATTGCTTGATTTTTCTCCCGTATGGTTGCCACGTCTCGAATTCGAAATATTCAGAATATTGAAGATGCTGATGCTGCTGCTGCCCACGAGTTTGCCTCAAAGAATGACTTGGAGCTTGAAGTCATGAATGAGTTATCATCGTAAGCTGTAGGAAATTATGAACATGTTTTAGTTGTTGTCTATTCTTATGATATTGTTGTGGTCATCATTATCGTAGCTAGGGGACTGGGGTCCACCCTGGGCGAAATTGGGAAACATGGAAGATGACGCAAATTTGGGGCTTCCATGGGGGAGAGATTTGAGTGGTGGCCGTTTGGGGAAAATAATCCAAGCCACTGATGGTCAACATTGAAATCTTCTGTCACTTTTTACTTGTTTTTTTTTTGTTTTATGTTCAGTTTGAGACTCGTAAAGCATACTTTTTACATGATTGATTCTATTGAAACTACTGAGATTTTTGTAGGAGTGATTATTTAGTTTTGAGAAACGTCTATCTTAGACATGAGTACTGAGCAAAATAAAAGGACTTTGTGTTTCAGTAGCTCTTGTTTTCTTCAAGCAAAATGCAGTTTTTTGAAGTGTTGTGTAGAAATGCATCATACACTAAACCTAGCATACCTTCAACAAACTGTGGTTTTGAGTCCGCTGCATGACCGAAATTTACATATTGTGAAACTTTTAGCTGGTAAGTCGCAACAACACCCAATTGCTTAAATACTGGTTTGGAAAGCCGGTACCTTGGATATCACTGAAGTTATTATGTTTTCAATCGTAAATATCCGTACCTGTTATTTTTCTGAAATTGCAAATTCCATTGGCGCACTGCCACCATGCTCGACCGCTTTTGTGTAGTACAAGAAGCATTGCGTGACACTTTGTAGGTCCAATACCACGACACTTCTACTCGTATCCACCGTCCTCTTTTCACTTATGATCTCAAAGATCTTGATTAGTTTTAGTATGAACTTTGCTAGTAGTTTGAGAGGTCCTTTTCAAGCGCATATACAGGGACTTGTCCAGGCGGTCTGGAAATGGACTAGCATGCACTGCAGGCAGTGCGTGGGATTCTTAGTCAATTGCTGATGTGCTAAGTTTCAAAAAAATTGGTGATTTTGCATATATAGCCCACCATCTGGTTTTTATAGAAACTACATATTGTCTCAAAGGAATACAATTCATAATCGAAATTCATCAAACAACAGCAGAGGAAGAGGCATTTATTTATGCTTTTATTTTTTAGAATGAATTGAACGTTTATCAAATCAAGTTGCGAGTATTAGGCCTGGATACCATAACATTTGTTCTCATGTCCACGTTTCCGCTTGTTGAGGATTACTAGAAGCAGGCACTCCGTAATTTGGTACTTCCTGTTGTGGAGGCGCGCCGTATCTTGGCGGTGCAGGCGCGCCGTATCCCGGCGGTGCAGGCGCGCCGTATCCCGGCGGTGCAGGCGCCCCGTATCCAGGCGGCGCAGGCGCGCCGTATCCCGTCGGTGCAGGCGCGCCGTACCCCGGCATTGGCGGCGGTGTCCCATACCCTTGCCGTTGTGGTGTTGTGGGAAACATCATGCCAGGCGGCGACATTGCTTGGTTCGTTGGAGGCTGGTTTTCTGGCAGGAAACAAAAACGTGTCGCAAGATGTAGGCACTCTCACATGGAAACCATGCAGAGTATAGCTGGCCTTTATCTATCCCTATCTGAAGTTTACTGATCCACCAAAACACTCCATCAAAAGGAAAAACAATGATCGTTTTAGGAAATTTTTAATTTCAAAGCGGCTGTTAGTCCGCCTTCTGTCGTAAAACCAACTTTTATTTAAGACCACTCAACGTTATTGTTTCTTTAAAACTGGCCTCGTTTTTTCTCACTCAGACTAAAAGGGATTTCTGAGTTTGCAAAGAGTTGACATGTCGCTGTTTCTTGAGATCACGCTCGACACACGTGACAGGTCAGTTTGTAGAACCAAGAGATAACGATCAGCCAACTCTTCAGAAACCCTAGAGGTGCATTCAGTTCGCTTAAGGACACTTTGAAGCCAATTTAGGTTGAATTGCCGAAGTCATAATTTTTGTAATTGGAAGCTCAGTTCATTTCCGCTTTAAAGAAAATTCATCTAGTAATGGCAAAAGTTAAATCAAATCTTAGATTTAGTACCAAACACAGTGGCGGATCTAGGATATCACAAGGGGGCCCAATATTTTGTATGTAAGCATTTGCTCAAAGCACGAATGTAGAAGCGCATAGCACCGAATGGGGGAGGTTTTTCTTTTTTTCCCTTGATTCCCGAAGTATTACCTAAGAAAATAAGGCAAAGAAAACACACGGAGAAAGTGTCACACTGGAAAAATTACAAGTATATCAGGCTCGAACTCACGACCTGGCGAATAGAGGGCGCGTGCCTTACCACTGCACCACCACGATTTAACTCATTCTTTAGTACTAAGAGACCTACTTGTTTACAGTCTACATCGTTTGCGCGCGAAACCTCCTTCTTTTTGTAATGCTTATTACATGTTTTATATTTTGTGATATCAGTTCGTGACAAATTTGTTGTATTTCAAATAGTCTTCAATTTTTGTGTTTGCAATAATGACACGATTGCTTTGGAAATCGTCTTAAGTTAAGATTTGACAAAGAGAAAATTATGAGTTTCTGAGTGATTCACTAAGGCTTCGACATCTTACCCGCAGCTTTTGTTTTTTTCATCATCACTCAGATTCCATTTTCATTAAAAAATGAAGTAATTTTCTTCATTGCACAGTGGAGCAGACGACGGAAACGGAGTCGTAGTGCCCAGCGCCACTGCCGGTCGCCTGGGATATCGCGAGAGAGCCTATACTTAGCCATAGTTCCGTTACGATGGCGCCGTGCTCCGAATTTTGACACTTGAAATTAGATCTGAGCCCCCCAAACATTTAAACTGCACACATTTAAATCTTGTTTCATCCGTATAATTTTAATTACAGGGGTTAATTAATAAACTCAACATTTCCCGACGCTCTCGCTGTTTTATTTTTTGCGCAGCCAAGGGGGGGGGGGGCAGCCTCCTGTGCCCCGTTGCATGAAAGAGTCCCTAATAGGGACTCAACTAAGGTCCCTAAATATTTTTCGTATTTGTTTCGTTCTTTAGGCATAGGTGTAATATTTTTTCTATAATTTAATCTTTACTATGAGCTCTTCTTTGACTAATGACATTTTCTAATAATATAATTAATAAGTGAGCCCTTAATTTAATCAAAACAGTGAGGAACTTACTCCTTTAATTGCGTGCGTTGCATGAAAAGATCCCTACTTATTTTCAATAATATTTAGAATTCAATCTAGATTTCACTCTCGATTTGTATTAAAGACAAAAATTGGTATAGTAATGGAACTCAAACAGCATAAGATAGGACAATCAGTGTTTTCACAAGCCCGCAAATACGCAATTGATTTAGGATCTTAGTTGAGTCCCAAACATTATCTCAAATCAATTTCTTGGAACGGGTACTTGGTCCCAGCTCGCAAGCATTCTAGTTAGTACGCTCCCATATCCATAACTCCTGCCAATTATTCTCAATACAGATGATAGTATGTACGTGACTTATCAACAATCTAGACATCCCATTACCCTTCTCTGCCATTTCAACCATTCCAATCTGCATCGCGGGACGCCGCCTACTTTCAGCAATTTTGGTCTTTATCGCACCAAACCCAACGACACCCAGAACTATCGCAATCCCGACTGCAATAAGGAGGTAATGCCACCATTCGAGATCCATGGGCGTATCTGAAATCACGAGGAGTTCACGTGTAGGGACGTCAGTTATATCAGTGCTTCTATTATTTATTGCATGTACGGATCACTTTTAAGGTTAAAAAAATGCATTTGAGGAGACACTTAGAAATGGCGCTGTAGCCACAAACGTTTGGTGGCAGTTCTGAGGTTTCCGTTGAAAGTGGGTTTAATGATATTGGTTCGCTCGTGATTACGAAAATGGTGTGAATGACAACAGTTACCATTTTGATTCCAGATTCACAAAAAGGTTGTTCTCTGCAGCATTGTGGTATTAAATTTCACTGACCGAGGAACATTTTGCTATTTCAGGTAAAACGAAATTTTGCCCGAAATTGAAATAGCAACTGTTTCGAACGGCACGCTCTTTATCAAGGGCATGGCATAGACAATTTTAAGTTCTTATGTGTCGGTAACTGCATGTCATTCCAGGAAGTATTCTATTAATCCGAAATTACAAAAAGTCTGATTGGCTGACCAACCTTGTGTGTCACTTTTTAAAACCTGGAGGAAGGTTTAACAGGATCGGTTCGATGTTTTACTCAGATTACTTAACACATGACACTGTTTCCTACAATAAGAATAACCCCCACTAATACACAGACCGTAATCCATGGCCGGATGGGACTCGGAGCGGAAACTCCCAATAAATACAGAATACAAACTTAAGAAGCTATATGATTGTCGGTCTAGATCGAGCTCTGGCAAAGAAACCTAGGAAAATATTAGCTGAAAAAGAAAATCAAGGAAATAAGTACTGTTACTTAGTACTGTCGACTGGATTCGATATTTTATGTTGGATTGAAAACACGCGGCATGAAATTTTAGGTACTTTGAATTTGAGCACATTAAGGTGAAAATGGAATTAAGTTGGGGAGTCGCGTCCGTTGTTTAAAAGAGACAAGAGACGATGATGATGTCGTTTCAGTCGACCTTCTCAGCCCCTTGGCTGTCACTGTTTAGACTCATCGACACTTCGTTCCCAAAATTAATGTAATCGCTACGTATCAAAGTAGGCCTACACAGTCTCTGAGTGTATTCCCAAAATTCGTAGTAGTTAATCAGATGATTAGCACTTTTCACGGAAGAAGCCCTTAAACACAATGCATGGTTTCAAGAGGCAGTTTAAATGTGTTTTAGTTTCCAACTGGTAATGTAACGGCTTAAAAAGCGTCAAGATACAATTTGGTGATGGCGTAATTGACAACAAAATCAAACCAGAATTTCTATCAACAGGCAAACGCCCATCTGCACGAAATTTTGCGAAATCTCGCCTTATGTTCATTCTACCAACACGGGCCAGTTGTCGAACTTGAAATGCTTGTATCTTGGCAAGCCGGTAGTAGCATCTAACGTCTGAAGTCTGTGTCATGAAAGGTGACTCATGACAACTTCCTCAGAAAAAATAATTAAATTTCACTTGCACAAAAGTCCACAGTCTTTGAGAATACTAAGTTTACGGCTAGTATACTGAGGTGATTTATATGAGTTGTTTATAGACTGTTACTCTATCATTATCTGGCTAGACATACATTTTTAACAATTGTGAAGTGGGAACGTAAAAGAAATTTTCGTCTTACTTTCATGAAATAGCCCCTCAGACATATCCTCTGACACAGCGCCCCCAATACTGAAAAATTGCCCCGTGGAAACATGACGAACGACACACGGAATTCCGTGAGTGGGCATCAATGCACATGCATTGTATACTGATCATATCACCACTGCTTGCACACGCCTTCCTGCATTGAAGTTGTTTGGCCTCGGGATCGGGGTTCCCTTGATTTTTTTTGCTTCAATCACTGCCCGTTTTAAAAAAATGCAAAGGTGGTCGCCAAAAGACTCGCTGGCCCATCCGTTCCAAACGCCGTAACTTCATTCAAAAGTCTATTAAATGCAAGCCGTTACATGCTTGTGAGTCTCCGTAATATATTAATACAATACTTAATACACTGTAACATTCTTTAACAAGCCCACAATGAGTCGGCCTTTTCTTTGAGTAACGAGAACAAGTGTGAAGTCGCGAGACCTGAGAGTTCTGGGATAGCTGTATTTCCACCTGAGACGGTCATATTGTTAATTCGGCGCGAAATACAGATTGCCGCTAGTCTCGAAGCTGAATATAAGCGAAAATCTTGGCAACAGCAAATAACATCGACTTGATCCTGGAGCCCACTGTAACACGCATGTAGGACTCGTTGAAGAGTGTTAGGGTGTATAATGTATTGTGTTAATATATTACAGTGAGCTGAAAGCATGTAACGGCTTGCATTTAATAAAGTCTTGAATGGAGTTACGTCGTTTGGAACGGATGCGCTGGCTCCCTGCGTGTCACTAGGTGGTAGAGAACACGCAGGTATCCTATACTTTCCCTTGGCGTTTCTGATTGGCTGGTCGAAATCTCAACAGATAGCACTTAACACTAACAAAGTTTCATTATTGATATGATAGAGGAAATGTAAATGTGGTGTGTTGTACAGACAAGCCGGTGCTTAATTCATGTTCAAGAAATGTGAATCCCAGAAAATTGTGATTGCGCCTTTTCGGAATGCGTCTTTCAAATGTCGCTGAATTTTGTTTACATTGCTGTCCTGTATTCATACATGCACAATACGAAGAAAAACGGTTAACGGCCAGATGTATATGTATGTGCTTCACAAACGGGGCAATTAGGCTAGACATTACTGTGGAAACGAAAAAGTTGCTGTTACACAACTTGCATGACAAGGCCAAAAATCGTCCATAGTCTGTTATTTACTTTCTTTCTTGCAAAGTTAACCAATGACTGCCGAGCGTTCATAAAACCAGTGATGAAACTCGTGCTACGAAATGATGCCTGTGTGTTAACTACACGAGCAACAATAAACTGAAAGGGGTTTCCCATATTTGAACCAATGGGAATGACTGAATGTTATGACGTTGGTTTCATTACAAAACCAATGAGAAGCCACGTTAAACAAGATAGGACAGTGCTCCGTTTTGTAGCACTGTAAAGGGGTATACCCTTGACATCACTTACGTTCATGCTGGCTCGCAATGTTTTAGAGTACTGGCGTGCGTTCAGTATCTCTAGGACCTACAGTACAGCCACTGAATTTTTAGACTTCGTCCGGGCTACCTCTCGCCTGGCCAGACCAGAGCGCAACCGGAACGCAGACGAGACAGAAATCAGTCACGGTCGCCTCACGCCTACTCTCCGGGTAGTCCTCACGCTTACCTCCGGTTTAGTTCACGCTTTCCTCACGCTTTCTTCACTCCTTCGGTACCTGTGGTAACCATGGGAGGGCACCGGGCTAATCAATAAAAATACATGTAACGTCTTGATTGCCTGTCGTTTCGGACAAGTTGCAAAGACATTATAGTATATTATAGAGTATCTTTGCAAGCAGTCATCTATCACACTTGGGTTCCGACTAACTTTGTAATTCCACGTGTTGTTCATACAAACGTCTTCCTTCATCTCATCTTGTGTTACAGTTACATGTACATTTTCTATTTACGACTTAAGAGCCAGTCCCATCAACGACATACATGTAGAGTAACCACGGTTAGTAAATACGAATATACGCGACCCTGTGTCCAGAGTCGTCTTTACATGGCTGTGGACTCCTTGAAACTTGTCCCAGCTGGATATAGTTAATTTCCCTTAAAAATAGCCTACGCATCTTGTGAAGTATTGTGTCACTCCGTAAATTTTTGCACCGCACTGGCGTACAGAAAATTTCAATAGGCCGCCATTCTGACATACCCATTTCTTACTGCAAGCAAACGTAGCCTCGTCCCCGTAGTACATGCGTTTCGACTGAGTTCACAGTATACCCGGGGTACTTCTTCACTAAAATAATAATAGCAGTGATCTGTTTGACTCGTCAAATGCATGGGCACGATCAGTTTTCTCCGTATGAAGCCGGAACTTGGGATCAATGTGCTCAGAATTGACATGCTGTGCTCCTTCATATCGTGAAGGCAATTGAATATTTCCGCCATGTACACGCGTGTTAAGATTCTTTATTAGTTAACATAAAAAACAAATAATTCTATATAGTAGCAAAGTAGAGTCCACAGGTCTGTTTCCTGAAGTGAATTAAGACTTGAGAAGGAAATTTTGGTCTTTTGCTGAACGTGACGATTTCAAAAAAATAAACCTCACATGAGCAAAAGTCTATGAGAATACACACATCACTGCTAGTTACTCATATAATTTTAATAAATTACTTTTTCATCTGCGATGCAGGTAAACTCACGCCTGGCTCACAGCTGGCTCGCGCTTCGTTCACGCCTAACTCACGGTAAGCTCCGGGTACAGTCACGCTTAGGCTCACGTCAGCTGTCACGCTTGATTCACGTCTCACTCTCCGGTCTGTCTCCGGTTACGGTCACGGGTGGCTAGACCGGAGAGACACCGGAGAGAGTCTAATAATTCAGTGGCTGTACTGTACGCTAGGGCCTAGCTAAAATCTAGCCAAAGCCACGTTCTCATTTGAAATACACAGCAATATCTCAAGTAATCCCGCGAAGTCTTGCTTTTTAGCGAGGTCCTAGTGTTACTGAACGGGAGGCTGGTATCCTGTTGTGATAGTTTCCACGTCTGTCCGCTGAGCACCGAAAGTACAATAATAAAGAAACTTCGCTAGAACTTGTTCAAGGCTTACGTACAAGAAACGGCAATCGTTATCTCAAACGAAACGCCAGCGAACGTGTCGTTGTCTTCCAACAAATCCAGCTTCACCACGACCTTTGTCCCAGAAGTATAAATGGCGTCCAGCTTGCCAGATGTTCGGTTGAGCACTTTTGTCTTCAAGCAAAAAGGAGAGAGAACAGACATGTGCAGTGTTCATTTATTGGAACTGGTTACTAGTCCAATGGTTTCTGGCTCGAATGAGTCAGCGTACCGTCACACAGATTAAAATACATTGTCCTCTAATAGTAGCCTGACCAACGAACAATTACCAGGTAATATCAGATACAACTATTTTCCATGGACGATAACGATTTGCGGGAAACCTGACGGATTTACCACAATGTCCCATAAAAGACGCTCACGTGTGAAGTTTGATCTACTACGCTACGTTAACGTCCAGTACAAGGCGGGCAGGGAACTCCTTCATGTGGCCCTCAAGTTCCGATCTTCTTTGACGTAAAAGGTACGATTTCAAAGAGAGGAAAAGAGGATCAATTAATTCTATCGCTGGTACCTCTCTCTGACAGCGGGAAGAAAATGAATTCACAAAGTGTTGATATGGATCACTTAGCGTCGGGTCTCCTAAACACGAAAGGTACATAATTTCAAACAAAGGAATTGAGCAGCTATATTGATTATATCTCTAGGCCTCCTTCCAACTGACTTTAAATGAATACATACAAGACACAATAAAACGGAAAAAGAGCGGCAGATAAATTCATTATCGCTCACCAGACAAGGTTTTCCCAAAGAAATACAATTTTGTATTCTCATCAAAAAATGTCTTTTTAAATTTAAAAATCTACATCAATTTCCTACGGATATTTCCTACATAATAAATTTTCTCGGGCGTTTTCATGTGGGTTTAGACAACCTGTACTGCAAAATGATAGACCTCCTTAACAAAAATGTCTAGGCCGGGACTCACTACTGGTAGTTGACAAATGCATAAATTTTCGCTTTTTAGATGTTTCGCTGTGCCCTGCTTTTGTAACCCCTCTCTTACAGTGGTCCCAACTGTTTCATTTCGATGCCTGCACCTTTTTGGGAGAGCAATTGGTTACGCTCCTCAAGTTCATCACTTCCTACAGCTCTGTTCAGATTCACTCTGCTTAGACTGAATGATTTCCCACGATCCATTGTAAAATGAGACGTGTCTGCCTATCTGCAAAAATGTTAACTGAATGGTAGATAACACCTACGCTGGAACTTTTGAACGGGTCTATTAAGTGCAGCCTCGCACTGGTGGAGCTGCCGACATCAAAACGCTTCACTCTGACCTTCAAGACCATGTTGTCAGAATCATCGCTTTTCTTATGGTAAGCATATATTTCTTGGCATCCCTTGGGACGAAGTGTTGCCAACTGATGGCTGAAGCGTACAACTGTAAGTCTGTCACCACTAACATATTGCTCCCGGTTACAGCGAGTACCAAAATTAACTGAAATAGCAAAAAGATAGGAAACTGCATCCACTGCGTAACTGGGACAGGTTTAAGCGAAAACGTAATCTCAATGCCGGCAGGGGTTCTAGTTTGGACGCCTGTCTACTGTCAACCACGAAGAAATTCAGGGAATATTATATTTTTCTCACAGGGGAGGAACCAGAATGTTTTAAAAAGGGGGGAGGTTGGATGAAGGATTTCTTTTAAACGGAGGGTACAAGTCAACAACATGAAAATTCCAGATTTGATATCACTAAAATCAAGGGAAAAAGGGGGTCTGGACGCCCTTGACCCCTCCCTGGATCTGCCTATGTCTCTCACAATTCAAAAATCCATCCGAGCCATCACAGGTGTCTCTTATTTTGTCTGGAAAGCATAATAGTTTATGCATGGTTTTATACCAGTTTATACTTGATGAACGCCTATATTTGAAGTAGGCCTGCAAACTCGAGTATTAACTCAACATTTCAACCAAAATCTCGCGATTACTCGTAGCTTTAGTGCTAAGGTGACCAAGTGCAAACTAGGACTACACAAGAAAAACATAATGCACTCAATCACATAATAATAAGACAATTATCTTGAGTTCGTAGAAAACATAACCGAGAATGCCAAAAATAATTTTGATTTCAATTTCGTGTAAAACGGTTAGACTTCGGGCACAGAAGGATAAGCGTTTTCGTATAAACTGAGTTTCCATGCGTTCTTGAAGATACTCGTTCCAATACGTTCACTAATTGAGAACAAAGAATGATTTTCAACAGTCGGAAAAACCACTGAAATATAACACTTCTTAGCTTTCAACCGTGTTTTTGTTTTCCTCATTTTACTATTGATCTGTATTTTTTTAAATAAAACTGGCTTCAACTGGGGCCTGTTCCAAGAAATTGACTTAAGTTCACTTTTGACTTAAGTTTATGATTTGTCTTAACTTCCAAACTTTAAAAATTCCATATTCGGCAATTATTCAAAATTAAGACAAAACTAATGTCAAACACTTATGTCAAACTTGAGATTTCTTTCTTGAATTGGTTTTGAGACAAATTTAACTTTCATTTTAAAATTTACTAAAATTTAAAATTTGTCTTATCTAAGTCAGTTTTGTTGGAACGGGTCGCTGGTCTTCAAACGTTGTGCGATCTCCTCTAACCGACAACAGCGCCACTAAAACAGCGGTTCCGTCTTTAAAAATAGTTGTTGAAATTAAACTGCATCTTGAATGTACTGAAAACCAACCTTTCCGCTTCATTTAGTTAAAAAACAAAACTTCATAAAACGGCTTTTAACGCATGTTAGTTAAGTCGAAGTGAACGCCCAAGCAATGCTCATTCAACAAAACTCCAAATAGATGTATTTAATGAATTTTTGGCCGTCGAAGTTACTGACAAATGACTTGTGCATTATAGTTGTTCACTAAACTATTGGCATCTGTAAAAAGGTTCCGTGGAAACTCCGATGGAAGTACCGATTCTCCCTATGAATTCGGGGCAGACACACACTGCCTTGCAACGTCATCAAATGCAGTTTCCGGAACTATATCACACGTGTGTCTAACGATGCTCAAGGGAGCATTTATCTTCTCCCAGGGAAGTAAACAATACTGTGCATCCGTTCACCAAGCAATGTAGGCGTACCAAACACGCGCACTCGTGCCAGGGTGACTTAATATCAAATGGCTCACTCACATTTCAGGTAGATCGTAAAAGCTCTGCTGTATATCACGTGCAGTTTCCCACTTAGATAACGACCTTTTCACGTGAGCAACCAACCAGTCTAAGATCAAAATGTAAATATGATAATTCTGCACGCTAAATAATGTTTTATTGTCAATTAAAAACTTTCGGTCACTGTTCGTATTTTATTTTACTGGGCAATTACAACAAGTATTGGACACTTGAAAACCAAAAATGCGACTTTTCAGTTGATTTTCTGTACATGAAATCAAAAGAAGACAAGCTTTTTGACCTTTTGACTTTTATTCAAGAGTCATTTTGTTGCAGTTTGCTATGTTCTTATCAAAAACTTAGTTGAGTTTAGGTACTTAAATTAGGTGGTACAACAAAATGAGAGCCAACAAGAAGGGCGGTAATTTCATTTCTTTGAAAATTATATTTATGTACGTCTACACAGTATCGATTATCAGTCCCTATTCTGCACGGATTAGTCCAGTTACCAAAAGAACTATTTTGCATGTTTCAAGTAAAACTTTCAGAGTGTTATAAAAAATAGACGCAGAGGTCAGTGAGTGTAATATGATGGTTGGTGTCGTTTGAAGTGGATACGAATCCACTGGTAAAATTTCAGCCAATTCTTTGAGTGGTCATGTAGAATTCTTTGATTCCAAAGTTCTGTCAGAAATTGCTACTTAAGATGAGAATGCGTACCGACTTGCGACTACTTTACAGTAAAACATACTTTCCGTTTTCGTGTAGTATTCTTCTACCAGGCCTTGAACAGGAATCGTTAATAGCAATGACACAGTGCCTACGATTAAACCTTGGAACCAATGCTGCCCATTTTCAGCCATTCCGTGTTTACTGTCAATTATAAGACACGGATTCGGCGATGTTTTCTCAGCGTTGCGCGTGCTTCCAACTTCTGCAGTGTCACCCAGTACACGCGTAGTTAAAATACTGTGTATTGTTTTCTTACTTCTTGGCCTGATTCCCTACCTGGACAAAAGGTGGAGATGCCGTTACGTATTCAGACTGAAGTCTCCCATCCAGAACCTTTATTAGTATTAAAATCTAGTGAATAGCGCTAAAACGAGGTTAATGATTTGTATGCGTGTCTGAAAATTTTAAATGGTCACACACTTCCCTTGTTTTCTATACATAGGTAATATAAAACAACAAGAATAGATCAATTGAAATTTTCGGATATAATAACATCCTTCGTCAGCAGAAACAGAAATAAAGTAAAATCAAACGCTATATGACAATTGACATTTAAGATGTGGCGTAATGAATATGATACATTGTTGCGGAAAAAAATCAAGGATACAATTTAAAAAGTTTTTATGTTTAATCCATGAGGTTCTAGTGTATTGAGATTATCTATCCAAAATTGTTCTCTTTTGAGTCTGTGAGGGGTACTGCGGTATTGGAGTTTTTCTATTATTTGTACAGTAAGATCTTGAAGATTATGGTTATTGGAATTGAAATAATTTCCTATAGTATCAGAAATGTTTTTATGTATTATGTTAAATATAACATAATACTGAGCCCACCAGGTTCGGCTTATGGTTTGACTGTGTTCACATGTGATCGGTTATAAGCCTGGTAGATAATTTACCTGCATGTTGTAGTAGCAAACAAAAAGACTATGCTCGGCAGTTAACAAAGGAGCTAAATGTTATCACACGCTCACAACCGCTGTAGCGAACGGGAGAACGCTCTAATGAACTTTACTTATATGACCCAAATGAAGTCATTTTTCACAGTAGTTCACATTAAATTTAGACCCCATTAAACAGTACACACCATGGATTTTTGCACATTTTGAATTACCGGTGGCCACAGACTAAATGTATGACGTAAAATTTAGCTAGACCCATGTTTATTTTGTGTAATTAGCTCGAAATTTTGATTTTTCTTTCAATTTTGCCAATTTTCACATTTGCCGCCTTGTGACGTCATCGGTTGAACACAAGAGATCATTGACTAGCATTGAACAATAGCGGAGAGCAGCGAATTTGAAATCGACGACGATTATGAGCAAGAATTGAACAAATACTATGAAGAAACGTAAGGCAATGGTGGCCAGGATGAGGAAATGGGGTTGCACGAAAGCGAGAACAAGTTTAATGTGCTTCCGGCTGCGTACTTTTCTACTTTGAGCCTTACGAACTAGATCCTCCCGCGAGAGAAGCGGCCTCGGGCTCAGCGAGTCAACCTAGTCATCACAGACGATCCTGAATTAAGAGCTGATGTTTCTGAATGATAAATAATGTCCTTTATTGAACCTGGCCTTCATCGTAACGTCTCCTGTGACTGGAATCGAAACACGAGTCCTCAAAGTGGGCAGAACACAGAGTGGCCCCGGACCGAATCGCTTGGTCCACGATGACGTCCCACACTCTAGCGAAGCGATGCCACTTCTGCGCAACTTTGGTGTCCTCCGGAACACCGAGACGTTCTCCGCCTGGCTGCTGTTGCTGCAGCCTCCGGAAACACATCTTTTGATCCCTCTACGAACCTTCTCGACGCTAAATGTACTTTGCTTTCTCTTCACTCTATACACTTTGTCTCTGATCCGAACAGTATGGCGAACGACTTGGGTTCAACCCATGACGTTGTACATAATTATAATTTTTTTCAATTTTTGCGTGTTTCTTTATGAGCTGTGCACTAAAGTCACTGAAATCAAGTAAGATATAATAATAAAATTTATTTTGAGATACTAGAGTCATGTTGTGTACACTTTAAAAGCGCCCCGGGCAATATATTAATTTTACAAAGCTATCCGGGGTCATTGTTCAACACTCTGTGAAAAGGCTTACTTGGGGCACAACGAGGGTACGTCCCGAGTGAGCGGCACTTTTCCTGGATACAATGTTTTTGCATCGAGTGACACGAATTAAATGATAAAGTTGCGCGATCTCAGTGGTTTCTCTTGAAAAGAACGAAAAAATAAAACGCTCGCAGTCGATTGACAGGCATGCAGCCGCTCAGGCCACTCGAAAATCTGTCACTGGTTGCGATCTTCTAATATTTTGATATTTTCTCTATCGACTGATTAAATCTTAAAAAACGCATGTAAGTGCTACATCACATGTTTTTGTATGTTTCTGGAAAAAATCATTTTCATCGGCCTCTTTATTTGTTAGATATCTCGCTTTGAAAAGGACAATTTTCCACGTTTGTTTACACGGCAATCAGCCGTGTCACGTGACTAGTAGCATTCTCTAATATGGCGTCAAGTTGTCAGCGGTCTATGTGATGCCTATGCTCAAGAGTTTCGAGTCGCCAACTTTACCACTACACCACTCAGCGGCTGACGTCATCGAACGTGAAAATAGAATACTTATATCACAGGCGCTCGGATTTCCAGATCACTCATAACCATATATGAGAAACATAAAGGTTGGAGACTTAAACTTTGCCAAGTCGAGGCTCCCAACTTCAACCGTCCAAAATCGAAATAAAATCTGCGTGCACCTCCCTCAGTCTGGTGTTGCATAAACCTTCGAAGCCTTATCTTTCCTACATGGGTGTAGATCCCATTAACTGTCTTCGTGAGTGGTGAATTGGCGATGGAATTTGCAAAACAATCTCAAAACTCTGAATTCAAGGACCTGAAATAGTAAACATGGCGGATTTCAGTTGTGCTTCAACTTGTACGCCTGTCGTAGGTGAAACTTCGAGTTTGAGCAAGCAACCTATATTTCAAATTCAATAATTCTAATCCAAAACTCAACTAATTGAGAATGTTAAAGTTAGTATTCTAATGATTATTTGTAACTTTATTCCTCATTTTAGCCCTTAATTTAGAATTTTGGCGTATCTTGTTTCTCATCTTGACATCACGCACTTTTTTGATTGAAGCACAACACACACTCGGCCAGGAAACGCAGTCCGTGCAAGTATTACAAAGCGCGTGGCCGACGAGTTAACTCAATGGTTTTGGCCGAAAGTAAAACCTTCATAAGAAATCACAGTACACAAAAAACTTCGCATATCAATACAGTATCAGGATAATTTATATTTGACACAAATATGTGAGTAATTACATTTATTTGGCAATAAAGTGCTCTCTGCTTCTCATGATCAAGTAGTCGATGGATTGACGGCGAAAGCCGTGCGAAATTAGACTTTCGGATTTAGCTCGGGAGCGTCCGTCAAAAACCCGGATGTGCGGAGACCGTCTGCCATGACATCACGGAATCACTTCCTTGAATTTGTGATTTTGGCATTCTTTTGGCATTTTTGTCGCCAAATCACCACTCGAAGGCAATTTGAAGAGATCGAATGAAAGAAAGTATTCTAAAAGTTGTTCGATGCTAGTTTCCTGAAGTTCCATGCACATTTGAGTAGAAAATTCTGAGCAAACAGATTTCGAGTGTCCAACCTTTATGTTTTCTTACATGTAGTAGTGAGTGACGTCATTTTCGATCGAGGAACAGATAAACCCAAGCGCCTGTGACTTATATGAGCGCAACAATCGCATGTTCAGCAAAGGGCATTGCACCGACATTTATACGCTATGAAAAATAAGACGCATAATTTCCATAAAAACCATATTCTAATTCAGTGAAATTTTCTCTCGTGTTCTCTCACTTGTTAATCACCGATCTCCAATTTGAATGGGGGTATCGTGTCGTCGGGATCCCTTGACTTGAGCATTATAGTCAGTTACTAGCGGTAACCGACTTTAGCAGACGATATTTTCCCGGTCGAAGATTAACGTGATAAAATGTGTTGTAAGCAATAATAGTTGCTAAACCTTAATTTATAGATTCACTTTATTTGTATTTTGTTTTATTTTTCAATTGGTTTTGAGTAAAAGCATCATTTGACAAAAATAACTCAGCTTTTCTTAAAAGGTCACGATCTGCGATCCCGGGCCTCTGACATAGAAAGTAGTTACAAAGCCGAGGCGAATCGAGAAAGGTAGATAGATTCATTTGCATTGTTTCTCGTTCAGTATGTGGTATAAATAGATTATTACATGTTCTCAGTCGTTATCCCCCTTATCTAGAGCCCTCGTGGATTTTGTAGAATTACCACCCTCGGGGCTAACGCCCCTCCGGCGATAAGTCTCCAAAATCGGGCTCTAGATAACGGGGGATAACGACTTTGGCATGTAATAATCTATATTTATACCACAATATTAGCCTCGAATGGCAGATACAACCGTGTAATAACCCATAAAGTTATCTCACTAGTGAGATAACGATTTGGCAGGAAACCAAGGACGGAGTCGAACCCGGGAGCCTGGAATTGCTGGTCGCCGACTTTACCACTACACCATGCAGCGACTGACGTCATCAAGAGTGAAAATAGAATACTTAAATGAGCACGCGCAATAATCGCACGTTCAACAAACCGCATTGTACTGTACTTATACGCTACGAAAAATAAGACACATAATTTCCATAAAAATGATATCTTAATTCAGTGAAATTTTTCTCTCATGTCCTCTTACTTGTAAATCACCGATCTCCAGTTTGAATGCGGATATCGTGTCGTCAGGATCTTTGACTTGAGAATTATATTCAGTTACCAGTGGTAACCTACTTTAGCAGACGATAATTTCCCGGTCGAAGCTTAGCGTGAAAAAACGTGTTTTAAGCTATAATAGTTGGTAAACCTTAATTCATAAATTCAATTTATTTCTATTATATTTAAGTTTTCAATTGGTTTTGAGTAAAAGCATTATTTGACAAAAGTAGCCCGGCTTTTCTTAAAAGGTCACGACCTCCGACATAGAAAGTAGTTACAAAGCCGTGGAGAGTCAGAAAAGGTAAATCGATTCATTGCAATGTTTCTCGTTTAGTATGTGGTATAAATAGATTATTACATGGTCTCAGCCGTTATCCCCCTTATCTAGAGCCCTCGTGGATTTTGCAGAATTATCACCCTCGGGGCTAACGCCCCTCGGGCGATAATTCTCCAAAATCCACTCGGGCTCTAGATAACGAGGGATAACGACTTCGCCATGTAATAATTATATATATATATATATATATATATATATATATATATATATCCTTGATTTTTTTCCGCAACAATGTATCATATTCATTACGCCACATCTCAATTGTCATATAAAATTTGATTTTACTTTATTTCTGTTTCTGTTGGCGAAGGATGTTATTATATCCGAAAATTTCAGTTGATCCTTTCTTGTTGTTTTATTTACCTATATATATATTCTACATTTCGTGAAACAATAGTATCCTTGAGAGGATATGGATCACCTTATTTAGTTTCAGATTTATTTTCTACCTCGTTTTCTGGCATTTTTCTGAGACAAATATTCTTTCAATTGCTGCTCAAAGATTTCAATTCAGTTCCTATTTGAATAACGTTCTCGCACACGAAAACAGAAGTACATGGCCGAGTTCAATAACAATACCACCTCACTAGAAAAGCGAGATCTCGCGGGACTCTGCAAGATATTGACGTGTTTAGATTTTTCTCCCCGTGAGTCAGCTATTGAATTCTACCCAGTTGTATTGTGTATGTAAACCAAACCGCAAATTGCAGGTTTTAGTCCTGACTTGCAAGTTCCTCTAAAGATCACTGATTGAAATACATTTATGAATTTGATTTGTACATTGCTCATAATTAGCTTCACTCACCAACTAATCACACATTTTTTCAGTCTAATCGCTTGATTCCATCTATACAATCCATGTAAGTTCAGTATCGTGGCCTTGGCACTGTAAGACTGGCGATAAGGATATTGAACATTTTAAGAATGAGCTACTTCCGATAAATCGTGGGTAATAAAATAACAAAGGATCATGTTTATCCTGTTCAAAAGAGGTCAAGAAGATAATGTGGAATTGTAGGGTTAGTTGTTTCTAATGCATTTTACTTGAAAGTTGGTCGGAAGAAGAACACTAAATTAATACGTAAAATCAAAACTAAGAAGACTGTAGGTTGACAAACACAGAGTAAAGACATATCATGTCACTTTTGACAATTAATTTTGCTAAAAGATACGATTTTATCGGGAGGTGTCATGCCTTATTTTCTCACTCAGTGAATTTACAGTTATATTACAACAAGAAGTGTAAAATGGAATGTCCGTGGTTACTGTCATATCACTTCAACATATTAAATATAATTTCACGCATATTATTACTAGGCAGTTTCCCCGAGCTTAACCGCTACAGTGTACAACCGCAGAGAGGCCACTAGTGAATTATTCACCCACTCTGCCGGCCACTCAAGTCACACGCTATATACCTGTATAGGTCATTTTCAAGTTCACAATTCAGGAGTGCCTCCATATAAAATCACAAGGTAATAAAAAATCACGATATGTGTAAAATTCATAGAATGTTTCTAACATATTGTACACGAAAATGGAAGGCGACCCACGGTACATGGCCATTGCTTAGATCGATTTCAGTCTAAATTTTGATCTTTAAAAATTTCATAAACGGAGCTAAAACAGTTTGGTGTTAAGTAAACCCGATTTCGGTCTTAGTTAAGTTTCATGAAACAGGCCCTTATTCTAACAAATGACTGACCTTTAAAAGTAGAGCTTAAAGTAACGTCATAAAACTTGACTTAAGTCAAAACAGCGGATCCTGATGTGAGTGGAGGTGAAAACGTTTCACGAGGCCGATCGTGAAGTAGGTCCTATAAAAGACAATAAACCTCGATTTAACAACTGAAGAGTATTTTGTATATAATGTATTTTTTTCTACATCTTGTTACTTTTCACGACGCTAAATAGGGCAGTGAATACCCTCAAAAAACCGACAATGTTTTCCCCAACACTGAACCACTTGTTAAATCATGGGGTGTAGCAACAGAGAATGAAGATAAGTTTGCTTCAGTCTCCAAGTGACATCTTGAAAACAACGCTGACTGAAAGAAACACTTTGACGAAGCCAAATCTCTTGCATATAAGACTGTGTCAGGAATCACCACACTTAAAGATGTATATTTTCACCTTGTTTAGGTGAACAAAATACGAAAATCAACTGAGATCTTTTACTCTCATAAAACCTTATGGTGTCAATGGCGATGATAAGATCCTATTTCTGTTACCGGGATTTCCCGAACATAAGCCCACCCGATGAAACGCCCACGGACGATTATTCGGAAAATTATGCCGAATAAACAGGTTCTGGTGTCAAGTGTCCAGATAGTGGAGTGTTTATTCGGAAACTTTTCTCTTAAAAGCCCACCCAGCGTCAACTCTTTGTCACAAATTCAGTTTTGTGGAGCATTTACCTCTATGAAAACGAATAAGGTCTTGGCAAATATACAAAAACAGTTTTCAGTAACAAATGTCAAAGTCAACAAAATTATGACTTTCCTTTTACCCGCCCCTTTTCCGAATAAACGCCCGGGCGTATATTCTTTGTAGTTAAAACGCGTGGAATTTTTCAATTTTCGAATACACGCCCATGCGATTAGCTCCAGAAAATCCCTGTACCAATATGAACATCGAAGCCATCAGTAACGTTTTAGAGTTTATTGGGATTTGATCACCCGAAAACTGCGTACCTCAAAATGTGTGCACTGTCTGTGACCTGAGTTGATAATGGGATTAGAATACTAAGGACTATTATTAGACCTATCTTAAGGGAGTAAAAAGTTTAATTCGATTTCCGTTTTGTAGCCCGCTAAATTAGGCCAAAGGCTGGTTTAATCCAAATCATGCAGCGTAATTACGCTCCATGTTGAGTCTTCAATACGAACTTGAGTACTTGTAAGGAAAGTGAGACGGTATGACCAATCTGACAATTGTAACAAAAAGTCAAGTCGCTGGGAGTTTTTAAGGTCCATTACTAAAGTAGACGCTATTAACGTGAATGCACAAGGCCAGACAGAGTTGGGATTACATCTAGACTTCATGTAACGTTCCTGACTTTTTGTGGTTCCACGTCTGTCTGTGGCTTCTAACAAATGAGGAATTCCCGCGCTATCATCTTCGTCGTCGTATTAACTATCTCCTTAACCTTCTGTATCTTGCCGTGCGGTTCCAGCGACAGGATTTGTTGGACCAGCGTACGCATAGGGTGAAACTGGAGGTGGTGCACCATAACCAGGCGTTGTCGGCGGCATGCCATATCCCGGCGGAGGCTGCGGTGCACCAAAGCCCGGTCCTGGTGGTGGCGCGCTATAGCCCGATCCTGGTGGTGGCGCGCCATAACCCGAACCTGGTGGAGGTGGTCCGCCGTATCCCTGGGGGGTTTGTGGAGGTGTACCATATCCCGGTGCAGGTGGAAATGGCGTACCATATCCTGACGCTGGTGCCACACCTGGCATCGTCATTCCTACGCCTGGAGGCGGGAGGCCGGGCACCGCAGGATTGACTGGTGGTCGGTTTTCTGAATATTATGTGAAAGAAATTTAGCACTAATGGTTCTTGAACTAAATGTCCAGGCAATATTGTCCTATGCCAGTCGTAAAGTTTATATGATATCAAATCTATTTTGCGGTGATACAGTCGTTCAGGGTTGCCCACTCACTAATTCACTTCACCCGTAAAACATTTCATCGTCCAATTCTCCTTAACACAATTCTTTACCTACGAACTGTACTCCTTTTCTCACAAACCGCAAATCATTTTCTCATGAACTCATTTCTTTTTTTACAGCAACATAAATTCGTCTCTAAGGAACGACATTTTTTCTTCCAATACGATTCCACGTAATTTCTCTGAATTTTGATTCACTTGCTTCACTGTTGAATTGCGCCCTACGAGAACTCTATTCACACACCCCGACTCGCAACTTAACCAGGCTGTATACAGTGGACTACAAGTTTATGAATTTAACCGATCACATTTCGAGCCACGAATGGAGTACGGAGGTTAATTCCAGACCTAGGCTAGAGAGCACCACGTGATCTCTGTATTTCATTTCATATAGTCAAAGTACGTGCATTTTGACTTAATAATTTGGATGTTGCCTTTGCGATTTTTTAGAGAACTGAAGTCTCAAGAACGGAATTTCCGCTCATGAGAAAGCAACTTCTTGTAGTACGAAAACAAAATATGTTAAGGAAAAAGGCAAGCTTCAATGTCAACGCGAGAATTGTTCATCAAAATAAAGGAGGCCAATTGTCTACATGTACACTTGATTAGTAATCTTTAATTCACTGGGCAATACAACAGCGCCTTCTTTCAAAGCCAATTTTTAATTTGCAATAGACTGAATATCACTTTATTCTGTATTCCGACTGGACAGGATTTCTATGCTTGGGACAAAATGACCGGGTATCGTTTGCTGATCCAGAACTGTCTCATTAAGTTGGTTGTCACGGCAGGTATGCTTTAGTCGTTTGGGTCCTCCATTCGATTTATTGTTACCAATTTCAGTTTAAAGAAATTATAATAAGAAAGCCATGGCCAAAGTTTGGAAGGACAAAGGCAACTGTGAAGAAAATTACAGTTTGGAACACGAGCACATGAATTAGTCTGTAGCTGGTTTAACCACGTGAAAATCAGAGCTTCTTACCCTTTTCCGCCATTTCCACCATGCCAATGGCCATTGCTGGATGCGCCCGAGATTCTTTTATCTTGCTTTTTACTATACCGACGACTCCAAAAACCAAAAGAGCTGTACCTGCGAGAGCAGCCAGAAGCCAGTGCCACCATTCAAGCTCCAAAGAGGGCACTGAAATGAAACAGAAGACACGCACGCAATGAAACACCGACGTCAGAGAAAAATAGTGCAATGATGTTGTGCTGATGGCAACAGCAAATAAATCAATCACTCGTTCAGGTTATAATTAGCTTGATCGTAAACATATGTAAGTGATTTACATTTTTTTTTTCACTTTCGTCACTTCAAACGTCACTTTTGTGCCTCCTCACACTCCGTCCATGGCAAATTCAATCACGGCATACGTTTCAGAGAAGTGTTTCGTTCAAAAAGGCTCTTTGAACAAATTCACCTTATCTATAGCTGGCCCAGGGTTTAATTTACTCGCAAGCGACCCAGGGATTACGTTTTAAAATGTTTTTCTACTTTGATATGAACTCGAGTGTACATGTATGTGTGATATTCTGTGCCCGAGTACATTGTCACTGATCGTTGAGGCCTAGTCCCGTTTCAGCCTCCAGCGCGCAATCGGCTTCGTAGAAATCGATACAAGTTCTTGACCGAATCGCGTTTTGCAGGAATCGGACAGCGCGCTGGCGAATACATTGAGTCTAACTTCAAAACGCGTGTTTTTTCCGGTTGCCCTTCGCAACGTGAAAACGGTCACAATTGGTAATATTTCTAGTCTGATTCTGAGTCGAGTTCGGAGATTAGACCCTGAGCTCAGAAAAAGATAAAAAATTGCCAAAGCTTCTCACTTAGGCTATAGTCTCTAAATAAGCATAGAATTTCGGATATAGACAACCGCTCGTTTTACAGAGAGTCTGGAATAAAGCTTATTTTATTCTATCTTCGAGACACACAAAATGAATTCCTTTTCAGCTTTGAGGACATTTCGATTAATAGAGTTGACGACACATCACCTCCAACCCGACGCTTCTGTGAATGTAAGGACTCCCTTCAAGTACACAGTGTCATATAATTGCAAGAGGAATCTTAAACCCTGCTTTAGCCCAAACTCGCATCTTCGAGTGGAAATAATGCTCTGTAACCCTCGTCAGAGACTCTAAAATCTTGAAGCTGTTTATTAAACGTCCTTAATACGGCAGGCATAACAAACGCGTTGGGTGAGAAAATTTACGATTGACGGAAAAGCCTGCGCGCCTCGCGCGAAACCCAGGACTCGTTTTCATCTGTCAATTGAATGACCTTCCCTGTAATAGCTGGCGACAAAACTAGTTGGAAGTGATGGCATTAAAACAGTGGTCAACATTTTCCTAGAACGGTGGTAAACGAAACTGGAGCGATGACGAAGTCTACTCCTTTGAAAAACTGAGCTCGGCGTTATCTGGCCCAAGCACACCGCACGTTTCTAAGTGACTACTGGTGAGAGGGGTGAGTAGTCGGGGGTGGTGGTTGTGTGGGAGAGGGTGGTCGTCACAACAAAAATCGCACAGATGTGCCGCCATGAGGTAAAAACTAGGTCCGTTTCAGTACCTGCGAATAGTAAAAAACATGCTACAAGGCATCCGGAAAGTCCCGAGAGGGTACGAAAACAACTCCGGCAAGAAAATAAAATGGTAAGAAATCCTATTGCAGCGATGCCTTGAAAATGGAGCCTCAACAAAATTGGCGAAATCAAAACACATTTCGATACCAAAACTGACCAAAACACTACCCAATTCTATACCGAAAACTGCGAAAACCCTGCCCGCCATTTAAACGGCACATAGGCACTCATTCGTACCACAGAAATACCACCTGGTAGGCGACATTTCTTTACATGCTTCTAGAGTAGAAACAACATACACTCGACAGATATAGTAATTGAAAAGGAGACCCCGTCGAACGTTCCGTCAGGCATCTTCTCGAGTATCACGAGGAGGCGTTTTCCTTCTGTACGGAATGGCTTTTGTTCTTTTTGCGTTGAGTTGTATACTCGTGTCTGCGAAAAAAGATGTAGAAACTTCAATAACCATTGTACTACAGATTGATGATCAGTCTAAATAAGTATTTGCCGTGAGTTGCAACGCATGGTGAGTTTACAGGTGTTCGTTTCATGAAAACGGGAGACTTAAAGGCGAAGGCAGCCTTTTTCATGTCGTTTTTAGAAGGTTCGTTGATTATCCCATACATATTTTTCCCTTAATTACAGCTTTTCGTAATTTCATTAATTACCTGTGCTCTACTCCGGAAGTAACATTTTGGGAGGCAAAAATTTCTCTGTAATTTCTTTTCATATAGTTTGACTGTGAGAGCTGTCGAGTCAGTGATTGTTCTATCACGGTTGTGATAAGATAAGTCGTCGTTTGCTTTTGTTAACGAGTCAGTCAACGTGCCGCACCGTTGCTTCGTACCAGGATGTACTCATTATTGTCTTACACGCACTTTGGGAGTACCTTTGTATCGCTTTCCGCAGGATGATACACTTGGCTCGTTCGTGTGAAGAACGTACGCAACGTTAGCCGTTCACGCAACGTTCAAAGCAGTGGAGGGCTACCGAGTGAGTGGCAAGTATTTTCTGCCGTCAGATTACAAGAGAAATATGTACGCTGAATTTATGAAGGTCCCTGCAGAACAACACCTGAAGAAGGGTGCACACCGTTGATTCCCGGCACTGCCCCGTCCCCGCCCCCGAGAAGTGCGTTTTTGAAGTGAGAAGCCTCGCGAGCTGTGGTCACTACAGTGACTGGAGCCATTTCATTTTCAGTCACTTGTGCCTCCGAACGTTCTCCCAGAGCGTGCAATTCCGGGAACTAGCAATGATTCGCCCTGTGCTGTGGTCTCTATCCCAGAGCATGTAAGCAGCCCTGCTGCCATGTTGAGTAGTGGGAGTGAATACAGGCTCAATTCGACACCCAGTGAAGAGGACAGTTCGTCGTCCAATGAACAGATCTGTGAGCCAAACTTTGATAAGTTTATTGTGAACTTGCCTAAAGTATTGGAGCTATTTAGAAGGAACCAGGTGTGTGGCGAGAGAGTCACACGGCGGGATGTAAGCAGTTTGGGTGGTCAGGTCACCATCCAGTGACAGTGTGTCGCGGGACACTCGAGCAAGTGGGACAGTTGTGCCTGTGCGTACTCTGCCTCATTATACTCGGGCTCAAACATATACCCACCCACTCACTGTCCGTGAAAAAATCCCTCGTCACCACTGCTATAAACAATGTCTCCGTAAATCATGTCACTACTGTCACTGTGATATTGGTCGCCCACACCAGCCATTTTCAAGTTACTACAAACTAAACAATCCATAAATCCAAGGTAATTGAGTTCCCTAACAATCTGGCGTGTCGTAGAATACTCGTCGATTGGAAGTGGTGAGGACAATTTTAGAAAAACAGCACGAAAACAAAATTAGTACATATTCTCACAGTAAACTCAACGCAGAACCAAATTGGCGCGAAATTCTTGCCTCTCAAAACGTCACTTCCGGAGTAGAGGACGAGTAATTAATTAAACTACAAAAATTGTAATAAAGTGAACAATATGCCTGGGATAATCAACAAACCTAATTTTTGCTAAAAAATGACATGGGAAAGGGTTTCCTTCGCCTTTAACATTTATGGCAGAGATTCCGTCTTACCATACCACAACTGCTGAACAAGGGATTAGTCGAGTAATAAAGCTTTGCTCAGTTCTCATTGTTAATTCAGGAGCATTAGTCTTTTGTTTAGGAACTTTATGTCCACTAGAGGCGTTCTATGTACACCTTAGGGCGTTTCCAGAGTGCATTGTAATTGCTGTCTACCCCCGCTCCTAGATAATCATTTATTGGCTAAATAGATGCTACCATCGTAACATAACCAATCACAGTGCAGTTTTGATGGTTTTTAGCTTCAGCAGTCATTTACAGCGCTCATTTTCGAATATTGGTTTCAACATGTTGTGATGCACTGTAGAGAGATTATTGGCTGGGCCACGCGGAAAACTCCAGTACGTACATGTAATTCTGTTAAAGCTTTACGTTTAGTCTATTCATGTAGGTCTGCTGGATATTGTATGCCTAGTTGTTTAATTGTTGAACTGTAACGGCTGCTTTGTGGTGGTTTTGTCTTATGCGGGTTCGAGTCCCGTCTGGTAGCCGTTTTGACTATTTGGTAACGGTCTGAGAACATTGTTTGGTTCCGTCGTTTGACAAACTGTATTTATCGTTTGTAGATAACCGTCTCTTCAAGAATAAAACGTTTTAAACGAAGCTGACGCGTTATTCTATCGCCCACACTAATACTCATCATGTTTTGGTGTTATTGCGTCAAGCGTTTCTAAACATGGTTTGGTTTTTAAGTAAGACATTCATAAGGTTACTTGTAAATGACTCTAGTTTTTAACTAAACACTTTTTTCATTCTAAATGTCAAAACGGCTATAAACCACTAGTATCGTGTCGTACATCTCCGGCATATTTGCCCTTCCAAAATTGCATTATACCCTTATTTCCATATGTCAAACGTAAAATAAGAGCGTCATTAGAAGCAGCGCCTCCTGCAGACAAAATTTGTTGAACACAAAAGCATGTTCGCAATTAACAATTTTCAATATTAATCGCTTGAGCACTCTGTATCTTCGGTGGTCGTTCGCAGCCAAACCAGAGGCATGGATACACAAAGAAACTAGTGTTAAAATGACAGCCATATTCCAGACTGTCTGCACAGTGTTGTACGTTCAACGAATTTTGTCAAAAGTGTAATAGGTTACACTGCCTAGACATTGCAGTAACTAAATCGTTAGTGCCTTAGATAAAAAGTTTATGCCGCGACCTGAATCTTACGTAGAGCCAGGCGTAAAGATACTAAATTTCAGTTATTCAAGTAACCAGGCAACCTAATGCCTGTATTTGTACTGGTAGCCCTCCGCCAGCCATATCTAATGAATTTCAAGATCCCAAGTCGTACGCACACTGTCACCATCTACATCGATCAATTTCAGAGTTATGCTTTCTTGGCTGATTGTGAGTTTCTTCAGTGTCACTTCCATGGTTGCGTCCTCCGGATCGGATCCCTGTGGCGAGTAGCTGAACGCATACTTGCACGAGTTCCCGAGGAGTGTTGTGACTTGGTGATGATACGACACGGTGTACAACACGTCAACTCTGACGGTGTTGTCTCTTGGGCAACCTATGCCGAACTTGACTGAAAGAAATAAGACGTTGACCAAATGTCATTCCAAGAGAAGAATAGGTTCATTGAGGGCCAAAACCTTAAAAATGTATTTGCAAGCTTCTAACTATGCTCATATATAGCAGGAAATAAACGACAATGGTATTTAAACATAATCTGTTCTAAACAAAGTGCAATTGTATTTTCTGGCAACTGAAAAAAAATCTGCAAATAGATGACCTCTGCACTAATGCGGGGAGGGGGGCTCATGTGCCCGATTACATGAAATAGTCCCTTAACTTAACCAAGTTCCCAAACTAGTTAGGTAAGTCCCTAAAAAGATTTTGTTTAAGGATTGTTGCATGAAGTGGTCCTACACTCGATCCTTATTGGGAGCTTCCTAAATCCGAAGTAAGTTCTCAATGCCGAACAATCCCGATGATCGCCGTGGCTAAGGTCGCTTAATATGGCGAAAATTATTGTGAACGAGAGAATACCTGTCGCACAGAATGCACAGTCAATGTGCGTTATCTGATAATTCGAGTTTTATACTGCTGTTGAGAGAACATGCGATCGATTTTGGCCACCCATGGTAATGTAAAAAACAGTAAGTCGTGGCGAACTGGTGAAAATACCAGAATCTCCGGTAGGAGACGCTGCACTTCCCAACGCGCTGTTGAAGTTGTCTACTCGAGGAATTAAGTGAGAAATGGGTTAAGTCTTGGCACTACAGTAATCGATAAACTCAATTTTCCACGGAACTACTGCTTCAGTGGGTGAGATCACGTCTTTCCTGTTCGACAACTCCTGCTTCTCTTCAAGTTCTCTTACTATCATGAATATCCCAGCTCTTGAAAATCTTAAATCTTTCGTTTTGCTCACTGTATCTCATAGCGGGTTAGTTCTGTCACGGAAAATTCTTGTACCATCATGAACATGAACTTGGTCAGCCATTTTATTTCTAGGGATTCAACTTAGGGACTAACTTTCGGTAAACCCAAAAGTTGAGTCTCTATTTAATGCCTAAACTACCTGGGATTTATTTCACGCAACAGTCCCTAAAATTTAGGGCCGTCCCTAAGACTTAAGGACATCCCTAAAATTTACGGACTGTTTCATGCAACCGGGCAATGTAGCCCCCAACACCACGTCACGATACTTAGGTACGGTTGAGTGATATACCGGTAAATTTAGTATTCAGCTTTGCACCAAAGCTTGGTGTATTAGTAAGAACACAATCAAATTCTCCTAACACATTTAGAAAACTGCAAGCGGTATTACTCGTTAGATTTCCCTTCTTTTTACCTTCCTCTAACAACAAATCAAATCGTTTGCCATCTTGTGAGCTCAGTTATTGACCTAATAACGTCATATACTGACACAATGAGTCCAGTGAATACCGGTAGGCCTACAGTAGATTAAAACCTACAAATTGCAAAGTGACAAGAGAATAATAAACAGTCGAATCTTCGAGTAAAGAAGTACTTTTGAAGGGCTTGATTTTATTCGCCGTATTAATTCTGGAAATAAATGTGTTCAAGCGATTTTAATTTCAGGTTCATATTTGACGAACAGTATTGAGTATTGTTTGGCACTTGATTCTACACTTTCACTGCGCGGACTTCCAACGGCAAGTTTTTCTACAATAATCCGTGGAGTGGAGGGCGGAGGGTACGCCTATGAAACCAGCAACGTTTTCGCCTCCTGTCGCATAACTTACTCGTCTCCTTTCTTTTCCAACCATGGCATTCGTGAATAGCCGTCGCAAGGGCAATGCCTAAAACAAGATATTCTGTCATACCGTCTCCATTTTCTTTTTCGCATATCAAACTAATCGCACGTTTTTGTAGCGTGTCGCGTGAACATGTTTCAGAACTCATTGAGGGACGGCGTAAAACTGCTTTCCCATTAAGTAAAACGTAAAAAATTGCATTGAAGGCGATTGGACAGATTGAATTTATCTCTGATTTTTACCTTATTATTTCAGTATTAAGTTCTCCAAAAACGTCCGGGTGACCAATCCAGTTCTTCCTCTTAGTCTTTAGCTGGGTAAACAGGGGCACATCTGGCAAAAACATGAAATTTACATGGGTTGCTTGAAAACATGTCTAATTTGATTAATAAATTAAATCCTTTCAAAAACCCAATGCTTCCGATCAACGATATCAATTTCTTTACAGTTTGAATTTTATTTATCAGTTTATTGATATTTACCAAATAGATTTTACAGGTATCTAATTTCAGCGTTTTGACTTGTACACAAAATGCATTCTTATTTTATCTTTAAAGTGATTTAATGACCAACTGAAGCATAAAAACATTTTAAGGTGATCACAATTACTGTACACAAATGACCGTCGACCTTTCTGTTGAACCACATAACTTTCAAGTCATTGCTTTACTCGCAAGCTGTCTTAGCCTGACAAATTCGCTATTTTAGAATTTCGGTACGATGTCCAAAAACAAAAGCGTGGCAAACTGCGCAGGTTGGGCATTACATATATAGGTCACCGTGTTTGCGATGCAAAGACCATCTGAAGCTAAACTACGTGCTGCAGGTATCGACGTACTCGCAAGCTCACTTTGACGAAGACAAATGTGTGTAATTTTAAGGTTCAGTATTCACTCGAGATCGCAGGTCAATTGAATCCTCAAGCTCAAGCTTGGACCAGAAACCTATTTGCGTAAACCATAATGTAATGGAGCATAGAATACTAGACGCTTATCTAGAGCTCATACATGCACGGCAGGGCGGAAAATGTCAAAAAACAAAATTCACGTTCGATTTTGAGTACAAAAAGACACCGGGCCTTGGCGTGATATCCAAAAACACAACCAGGTAATTCTTTCGTCCACAAATACATAGGTTTCCCGTAGACTATCATGTCTAAATACATTACAAATTCTTATTTATAAATAATTTACTATTTTGTCCAATAGCGAGCCACTATTTAGCATGAATATGCATTACATTTCTTTTATTTACAAATAGTAAGTACTTAACTGAAATCACGATGTTTTGAGTGGTGAGCTTTCTAATCCAAACTTGATAAGGCTTGTTTGTAAAACTGTTGGAAACCTAGACATCTGTCAGAATAAGAAATTAGTACAGATAGTTCCAAAATTCGTGCATATGCACTTTTAAACCATGGGATCAAACTTGTTTACATGTATTTATGACGTCAAGATCTATTTTTAGATGATGTTTATTACTCTCTAAGGATTCTAGAAAATTCTGAGAGCAAATCGTAACAACCAATGATATAATTAGATGAGATCATGTGGTTTTTATTAACCAGTCGTTAAGTAAGTACATTATTATAATTTGGGCAGAAGTTTGCAAAATACTCAGTTGGGATATTGTAGTTGAAGCCAGAAAACTTGCTACAGTGTACAGAAGAAATTGTCCAACAGAGCCATCTCGTGGAAGATTCTAAAGAAAATCTTGGAAAGTGCAAGGGTTAACGAACAGGAAGTTAACTAAGACCATCCTGGGTAGTCAGATACTGCCTACAAGTGTTGCGTCACAAGAGACTGTGAGCAGCAAGAGGAATCGTGGGTAGAAGTTATTGCCTGCAAGAGTTGCGTCACGAAAGACTGTGATCAGCAAGAAGTACTCTGTTGCAGTGCAGTGTGTGTTTAATTCGAAGATTCACCAACAGGGCCGTCATCCAACAGCTTGGATAGCAGATAAGACGTTTGGTTATTTATAGTTAATTGATTTAAGTAATCCTTACAGAGGGCGCTAGCGTTGTTACATTTCTTCATTGTTAGATTACTTAAGTAACAACATGATTCACTTCTTTTAATTAATGGTTATCACATAATAAATTAAACACTGGATTTAACCATTCTCTCTCCATCTATGCACAATCTCTAAGCATATCTTCCTTTTAAACAAATCCACAGTCAACTTCTGACACAGGCATACATGTAGGCCTACTGAAGGCTGGTCTTCACTTGACACTTGGCAGAGCATGTCATATCACAATATCTTTGCAAGTATGAAGTTGGAAGTCAATTTATATTTTTTTCTAAAATAAAGTTACTATCGTGAGGGTCAGGAAAGGTCCAAGATTCATTGACTTAATTGTACACCCTCAAAGTGGCACGGGATCGCACTACGGGAGAGTCCTCGATCTGAATACAGCATGGCGCATACGAGTCATTTTCAAATTCGCGATTCTGGGTTTGTTCAGCCACAATAAGTGCAACGCATTTTCTGGAGTCACTGATGATTCTGAAACCTTTTTAGCCGAGTAAACAAGGTGAGTTGCATATTAAGAGTTTTATTAATTCCAGTAACATTGTACTTGTATGTCACATCAATGAAGCCTCCAAATCCGTCAACACGTGAATTACAGAGATGATAGGTGTGTTCGACATATGTTATTGTCCCGATTCTTGTGTGATTGAGGTAATTTTTGTTTCTAGATCATGATCAAGGTGAACCACCTGACTTGACTCTTCTCGGGCTTTCCGTGACAACAAGCGTCTACCCTCACCTAGTCCTAACCCCTTCCCCTAATATAAGCTCTTCTCGATCAGTTCTACGCATCGCCAAGGCATGCGGGAATGCGATAGGTGCAGTGCAGTGGTGAATCCCGCGGTGAATATCGTCGGCTGAAACTGATACGATCGCGATTTTATTGGATTTTAATCGTCAGCAAGCACCAGCCTACCCCCAACCTTGAGCAAAATAGATAATGCGTGCTAGCTTATCACGTTACGCGGGTCATAATATATGCTATTGCAGCGTGTTTTCCTCTGCTCGAGGCTTTGTAGTACACAGACATACGCACAATCGTTCACTCAAATGTAGAACATCGTAAACAGTAAGTACAGACGGTAAGTACAAATGTACATTTTTAACTGGATTTTGACAAATCACATGGCGTACTAAGCGGTTCCATGCGCGAATGCGCATGTGCGTTGCGGGCGACAGTTTCTCAGGTTCATACGCGATCAGTAATTTCGGATACACGCTTGGCTAAAATATGACAAGCTAGCTGTTGAAAGTTTTCTCGACATTTTGCGGGTCTGACCTTGCAGGTTTCTCATTCTTAGCCAGTTTTAAGAAAAAGTAAGAAAACTGACGTGAACCGTAATCCTTTGAGAACACGACATGCTAGGGTATGCTTTCAATACATGTAACGATCTCAGACTTTTTCCCACAACCCAGAAACCATTCCTTGTCTGAGTAAGGAACAATTTAGGCTCAATTTTACAAAAGTGGTCTAAATCTGTTTTTGGCGCCCAAAGGCGGGCTCAGGTGATCGGTATACTCCGACCAAGGCATGCCCTTTGATGACCGCACACGGAATTTCCTGTATCGTTCATCATTTTTCCACAGGTCCACTTTTCAGTATAGGTGGCGCTGTGTCAGTGGGCACGCCTATGTCTTGTCTTGGTTGAAAATTGCCAAATGTTTTTAAGAACGAGTTTTGTGGCTAAAATGATCCGCCACAAATCACCGAAGTGAGCAAGAGTGCAGATTGCGGGCTATGTGAGCCAGTTTCAATGGAACACCCTGTAGCTAGAGCTGTATGCTAATGCATAGCAGGGACTAAACGGTAATGGTATTTTAGCTTAATCTGCGCTAAACAAAGTGCTGTTGTATTCATTGATTACTTGTAAATGTGAAAACAAAAACTTCTGCAAATAGGTGACTTTTGCACTAATGACGGACAAGTTAAAACTTAGCAGGTGAATGAGATGAAGGGTTTGAGTGTACTGTAATATCTATGTTTACATACAGTAAGCCATTAGCTCAGAGGGTGTTTCTGTTCATACCTATTTCTGGTGACAAGAACCACGGGATAGTTGCAGGTATACCTTTTGATACCACGTGATAGTGTTGATAAGCAAATTTCAATTGCTGTGGTGCACAAATGCATTGTCAATGTCTTTTGTCCTTGTTACGACAAAGGATTTACACACTGTGAGTAAACTCCAGGAAAGCCTGTTTACGTAATACGTTTTGGCATGGGAATTTCTACTTCTCCTGCAGTATACTTATTATTCGGCTTGTAAGTGTTACACATCACGGTTGTTTTTTGTGTTTTTTATGTGGTATTAGTCGACTGGCGTTTTTACGCGTTGATGTGTGAATTCACAGTTCCTTCTCTCTATTCTTTTGAATTAACTTTGTCCGAATGCGACAGATATACAAGTTGTACTTAGTAGTGTGACAATTTAATCTCGTTTTTAAGATAGATTATGGATTGACAAGCTTTTGAATGGAAAGATTGCATCTCTAGATGTTAAATTGTGATGGTTTTAGTATCGACCAGTTCATAGAATATTATGTACCAATTCATATCTTTATAAAATAGGCGTCTCGGATTCTTCTGCTTGTACATTTTGTAATAAAGCCTCAGAAACTTTAGTGCACTTATTTGTACATTGTAACTACAACAGAACCTTCAGGGAAGATATTTTTGAATTTTACTTCAGTGATAGCGATGAAAGCTAATGCTCTGTTTGGAATCAACAACACGTATTCGTGAACAAACTTAATTTTGATTCTAGCGAAATATCACATATATAGTCAAAGATTGGGGGGTGGGCGCTTTACCATCTATTCATGCTATTGTTAATATCTTAAAACAGTATAATATCACCGAGAGATATATATTTTGAAAATCAAGCTACCATTGAATGGGTGTATGCGTGTTTGTGTTCATTGCGATTTACATTGTAATGCTACTTATTGATAATAAATGTTTAAAAATTTCCGGATTTTGAAATGGACCGCGAGAATTATTCAATCTAAAAAGCCGCATCGGTGATCAATTTCACCGTTCCTGCCCTCAAAAAGTCTACTTCAAGTCCTCACCGAAATTGGAATCGGAATTCTTGAACTCAACGGGTTCACATTCTTTTTTTGGCTGATCACTGCTGCAAAATTTGAAATTCGGATTGTTGGTATTACAATACTAAAAACTTGTAACAAAATGAAACCAGTTCCAGTAATTCGTTGTGACATGCACGCGACCTCGCCGTAAAAAAAGAACAGTTGATTGAAGAATTGCGGAAAAAGAAACTGACCAATAAGTGACCCGATCATGGGGCCGAAAGCCGACGCAAAAGATCGCACCACAACTTTAGCAGCAGAGTAACGCGGAGAACGCCAAGCGGTCGTAAGTTCTTTGAGATCCAGTTCCTTGTATGAGCGTTGAATAAACAATGTTGCGAGCTGATGAAGCATTTGTGAGCAGAATAAGCTAATTTCAACACACAGAACGTTACCCAGTGGAGGATTACGTCGAAATGTCGTTAGGCTCTTAATTTACGTACTTTATTTATGAAAGACACTAGGAGCTACTCGGCCAACGATATAGCTCAACCTTTTCGTATTGACATGACCTAGTGACCCAGTTTGGAAATAGATGTGTCACGGTACGGAAGATTGGGGTGAGTTTGTGTGAGAAAAAATTATAAAGCTACTTTGAGAACGAGTGTGTTTCATATTTGCATTTGTTTGTACAGCACACGTCGAAGCACGTTTCTAGGTATCACCTGGTTATTTGATTTTCTGGGTTGACCACACGCACAGCACTGAAATTTGCTTGTGGGGATTCTCAAGTCCGGGGTACAAGATTATAATTTAAGGGCAAGGTTTTTGTAAAGCAAGTCGCAGCAGAATTAAAAATGACTTGTGAAGATATTGTCACGCTTTCCTGGTTATAGCTAGGCGTTGTGTGTGGTCGTTCGATTGGTTAATGGGCTTCACTTGCTGCAGCTAAAATTGCAAACAGGGTATAGTATCAATAAACTATACCGGGATCAACATGATCAGTAGTAAGTCAACACTGGAAGGGTAATTGTTTTGCCTTTTTTGTCAGTCAGAGACCCGACTGCCGTGGTGACAACACTCACGGGGGAAGGTACGGACTAGGGATTCGCATCGTCTTCTTCAGAGCTGTTCAATCATTTATTTTATTATATTAGTGCCTGCAAAAACACGGTCTTCGCCTTTTGAAGGCAAGTGCCGATGCTCACCCTTGCCTACGATACGACCTTCAACTTGCGACTCAGCGAGAGTATGTAAGCCTGATATGACTGAGCGGTAGTCAATCGTTCGCAGTCAGTTGTTGTAAACCCTTTTCTGTGTCAACAAAGAGTAATCTTTCATCACACGGATTTGCGAATGCAGCCTGTATACCGATTGTGAATTGTCAGCAAATTTAGCATTGACCTATTCATTGCTTCAGCCTCCTGCGTTCGCATCGGGTTAATACATCAAACATGTATTGTATTTACACTATTGTAATATAGAACAGGACTGCATGAATCATTTAGCATTTAGATTGACTTAATGTGACTATATATGTTCACCGCCGCAATTTGGCCAGCATATTTCTAAACGTGCTCCGGTTTTGTTTCACTAAGGCTCTCCCTACCTCCCTCCCTCCTTCCCTACCTCCCTCCCTCCTTCCCT
>NMRA01000137.1:476733-487432 GCA_002633005.1 Phoronis australis | reverse complement strand
CCTCCCTCCTTCCCTACGTCCCTCCCTCCTTCCTTCACTACCTCCCTCCCTCCTTCCCTACCTTCCCTCTTTCCGTATCTCATTACCTCGCATCCTCTCCCCATAGACCCTATTCACGCCGACAGGAGGCGCGTTCCAAAACGAGGCTCGCTACTATAGCTCTGGTGGCTTATCCGCGTAGTTGTACTCTGTGTTGCTCGAACAGCTAGAAAAAATACGGACACTCTGTTTTACAATCCCTATGGACGTTGGGATTCGGAAGCGTTGGGTCCTTGCCATACGCCGCGACGAAGGAAAATATGTCCGCGTAAAATTTATAACTGTTTTCGAATCATAATTTGTCGCATCTCGGACTGGATGCCGTCATAGCAACGAGGACTGGAGAATCTTCGGCCAGCCAGGCTGTGTTTTCATGACTATGTGTTGAAGCGCGATGCATTTTTCTTCACAAAAAGGACAGGGCCCTCAATCCCTCAATTTTGGGGCCAAATATCGGCCCTATTCCCCTCTCAAAAATATTGAAAAATCACGCGAAATTTCCCGCCACGAGGCTTAAAATTCCCCTTTGTGATTGAAAATTTCTCTCCAACGGTTCAAATCACCTGTGGCCACAGAGGTGACAATTTGAAAAAGTACAAAATCATAGGCGGATTTAGGGGGGGGAGGGGGCAGGCCCCTCCTCTTGACTGCCGCAAGCAAAATAAACCAGCAAAACGTGAGTGAAGCGGGAGGAAACTTGTACTCAGTGAGTTCGAGCTAGGACCGGTAGCGGACAAGGGGGGAAAACACGTTCCGTTTTATTTTTTTTTAGCCCAACGACAGATTTCCTGAGCAGAAGGTATACATCCTCGGCGCCCGCAACTTCCGGGCCGCCTGCGTGCATACAATCGCGCTTTGCCCGCTTCTCCGAGGGTGTCGGGCTCCCCCCTCACTACGGTATCCCAGATCAGCCACAGAAAATGCTTGAGACAGAGCTATTAGAGCTTGCAAAAAGGCGGGGTGCTATTGATGGCGATCGGGAAGTCAGTAGAGTTTTCACTGACCCGTCACTCGGCGAAACGTTCCCCTCTCAGAAGGCCGCACGCACATGAGGCACCTTTCCCCTCGGATATGAACGAGGCCTCTGAAGAAACATGATAACTATGCTTGTTCCAGGGGGGATTCAGGACTTTGAGTTGGGTTGGGGGGGGNCAGAGTAATAGCCAGGATTTTGCTCGTCAGAAATTCGCGCTCCTAAACTGCCAAATGGAATCTGGGAGAATTTTAGGGGTGGGGGAGGCTGGGGCATAGCCACATGGCTCCCCCGGCTTCTAAATCCGCTACTGTGTTCTGTCCAGTTAACTGGATTGAGCTCTAAAACAAGGTTATGCTTTGGACGAAAGAATTGGGTGTTTTAACTTTAAAATTCAACTTGGTCGAGATTGATATTTGAAAAATATAACACATGAAATAGACGTAATTATTAAAGCCAAGAAAGCAGAATTGATGGTCATATAATTTTTATTTTCAATTGCGAGCCTAGTTTCTTATCGTAATCAAAATATATATTTAATAACATCAAGTATTATTTCAGATCAATGACAAACCAAATGTTAGTCCCGGTAGTGCCTACCTCACCAGGACCTAGGCTATGCTTGAAGCTAATGGGCTTACTCTTGATCAACATATTAAACCAGATGAGACTAATTGCACATGACAGCAAAATGCTATGAGCCACCACTGTCGAATATATCTTCAACTCGTCAACAATACGACCAGATGACCTGGTTCGTGTAGAAAGCATTTTTATCAAGAATTTATTAGAAGAAACGTAACCCTGCATTCAGCATGATACCTAATCCGTAACACTACGATCGCCGCAATTTGGTCATGTTTACTTTTCATGTTTCGAACCTAGTTTTCCGGAAAAAAATATATCCTTTCGTCAGACAACTCTTTGGTGCATTGACTTGTTCTTTAACTGTATTTTTCTACGTCTCTGTTGTTAATTATTGACGCATTTTTTTAAGATTTAATATTCAGGTTGGAGTCCAAAGACCATCCATTTAACTCACGCAATGTAAATTTCCGCTTTGTTTATAGCAGTGAGCCTCGCTTTCGATTTTAATGTCCGCCGCGTGAATAGAGTCTGTGCCCGTCTCTGTCTCTTTGTTACTGTTTCATTCAATACCATTTTATCACCGCGTGACATATTACTCATTTTTTCTTTACAGCCTGTTTACCATTGTAACCCGAAAAATAGGCAAATGAGTCATAGCCAGGAGCGATGTACAGATCAGACGAAATAATTTGTTGACTTCAAGTCTCGTAGTTAAACAGACAACTTTATATGCACTGGCTTCAGTTACACCTGACTTTTCGATATTGAGATCGGATTGACGCTATTCCGTGTTAACGGTCTGCCGAAGGAATGACCTTGTGCAAAATTTCGGCGTTAAAAGATGAGGTGAGATCGTTTGCTTTTTGGCAATCGCTCGTCTGTGAGATACTCGGCACTGCCTTTCTCGTTGGGATGGCTCAGCTCGTGTCCACGAACGCCGACACCGATGGAAGCCCGAAGTTGAGAGCCGGACTATGCATTGGAATCACCTTGTTATGCATCATTGAAATGGTTGGCCACATCAGCGGGGGTCACGTGAATCCCATCATTACCACGGCGTTCTTATTGGACGGCCAGATATCGTTGTTCAGAGGTAAGACCCGTGCCCGGTCCCCGGAGAATGATATCCCCTTCATTATACAATGAGTGCCGCTACGCATTCATACATGCACTTCAGACCGACGCAATGCGGGAAATGGTTACCCAAATGTGGATATCTGGGGTCAGGGGCTCAGAACGCTCTCAATTTAAATGCGAACGCCTACATTTTCCTTCAAATACAGTGCTTGCCCCAGTTGCGATATTTGGCAAGATCCTCCAGTGATCGAGGTAAGGGGTAACCATGGAAAAGCCAACCCGAGACAATGCCACTGTTGCTAACCACCCCTGGTTCGCAGATCCTTTACTGAGTTACCTTAACGGGACGATGGCACCACAGCGTCAAAAGAAAAATCTCAGTTGTCGTCTGAGACGACAAAATAACTTCTCAAGTTAAATATCCACCCGGTTATCTCAAACGAGGCGTTATTCGGAATATGTATCGCACCGTATTCATGCGACTCGAACAGCACTGCGCATTCACGAATATATGCGAACTTAGTTTCTTACTCAAAAAACTGCTAACCGGCTATTAACTTGTGTCCGAACTAACGGAACAAAATCTATGCTCGGAGTCCCAAAAAGTTTGCAGACTCGCTTCCACTAACAAGCACTGCTTACAAACCGCTGTGTTATGCTGTTCAACTATAATAAAACAGAATAAACAGAATCATTTTCCCCGTGTTTGATTTTAAACAAAAGCAAAATCTTGTCCGTCCGTCGAAATACTCGATACTACCAAAAGCAGTCAAGCACGTCATCTCGTGGCAGAAGTGCATGAGCAGAAAAGAGGCCGTGGGCCCTGCTTATAGGAACCTCTGTCGTGATTCGTGTGCCGTGTTTCTTCGTGGATATAAGTTCGTATGTTTCAAGTGTGGAAGTCGCATTTTGTCGAGTCTAGACGAGAGTTCGTGAGTTAGCGAACTGAGTTTACACGCCCGTGAGCCGTGTTTGTAAGCCAATAAATATGTTCACAGGGCATGAGCCGTGTAGTTCGGGTAACTCGATATTCTCCCATAGGCTACAAGTACATGTAGCATACACAAATAATCATTTGACACCTTGAAGGTCGAAAAGGTGATCAGGGACACTGAGAGAGCATTTGTGATAGTTTACGATCAATGTACAGTCGTAAGGACAAAAGAATGGGTAATTTCATGATGCCCTGGTTTTGCTATAAGCGCACGGTCTTTTTCTTTTTTGGAAAACGTTTCTTACTGCGGCAGTAAAGCAGTGCTTCCTATCAAAAAACTTTTGAATTATACCGCTAACCGTAATGAAATTGGTCTCAAATTGTTCCTTAGTTATTGTACAGGTAGGTATAGTTTCTGGGCTTGGAAATAGCTCCGAGCACGTTTTTTCATACCAAGCTCATAATATTTCAGGTCACGGTCGGTCACCTGAAAGTTTAATATTTGGCCTGAAGAAGTTATCTTTCAGTTGTTGCTAAGCTTAGAGATCAATTCTAAACTGAGTAATGAACAAGATGAAATCAATATTATGTCTAAATGGTGTAACTCCAAACAGTTTTTTATTTAAAGTCATTGTGTCTTTGTTTTTGAAGAACCATGTATTTTTCATCATTAACTTCATGCTCATAAAACAAGTGGAGAACCGTTACAACTCTTTATATTCAATATGCGAGATATTCACTAGTCATGAAGTTAGGGCCAACACTTTTTCTCAGTAATGTGGACAATTACTCGTTATCAGTAAGCGTTACCTCTCACGCGAAACCCACATTTAGCGCCAAAAAACGCTGTTCGTGGAGCGTGTCCAGTTGGGCTATATTATTGACCCTGGTCATCCGTCTGAAGATGGTCGAACGTGTGTACATACTCAAAACGAATTTTTGCACCAAGTGCAAAAAGGAAGCTTTGCTAATAGGATTATTTCTTATTTCAAATACGATCTTAGTGATTTGCAGAAATGTCACTGGTGCACCTGTTTTGGACCTGTTCAAACTGCCGGCGGTACTTTCCACCGAGCAACACGTCAAGAATTACCATTTTAAAAAATATCGCCAAACGAACCCTCAGTGGCATCTCTATATAAAATATAAATTTTTCACATTACTACTTTCAGAAAATCTGTAGTTAGGTCGAGTACAGTGATGCAGTTTTCATATAATTGTGTGCACAGACGGTTCTGATCTCAGGTGGGCACTTAAGTAAGCTGTGTTCGTTAAGAGTGGGGTTCTGGGATTGTAAACGATTGTTTTTCACGACAATGATGTGTTGTTGAAAACGTTATGATGTATATTGCAGCACTAAACTACTATGTTGCCCAGCTGCTGGGTGCTGTTGTTGGCGCGTCGTTCGCCTACGGGTAAGTTTGTACGACTTTCTTCAAATTCCGTGTAGATTACGTTATATCGTTTATTCTCAAAGATCCGTGATATTGCCAGAGTATTTCCACTCCTTGTCAGCACCGCCGAGAGGTGATAGCACATGCGGGTCACCTGTCTATTCCACTCCCTGACTCCGTACACTTGTAACCTCAGTAACCCGTACTGGGGTTACTTACATAAGGTGTGCATACTAGACCTGCTGCTCTGACCGGTGGGCGGGGCTTTCACCGCCAAATTTCGCCTAACAGGGTGACCTCTAGTGTTTGAATTTTACATACGACAGAGTGTCTTTTTCCATTTGATTCCGTTCAAAAGAGACCACTTAACAAGTTTTAGAAACAAAATATTGACGTTATTTGAAAAAATAGTGACCTTTGTGTCCATTGTCTGCAGGGGGATCCCTTTCACACGTCCACTCTCTAATTAAGAGGGTTGTTATATCATAAATTTCCCCACGCCTTAGCCATATAGCTCGTGGAAACCTTGAGTACGATGAACTGGGCGTTGAAATACAACGTGAATCAGGTTTCTGATCGAAGGCGCTAGGCTTTGAAACGAGTTATTTTTTACAGATGCTAGTGCAATGGCATGTACAACTGTTGGATTGGTCGAACATGCTCACATTATCCTAAGATGCCAATTGTGGTATTGGTACACCGGTCTATTTTATGGTCGTTCTGGGAGCGAAACCGGGAAACTCTTTTGTTTACATGCATCGATGCATTAATGTTTATTAGCGTAAGAGCCAGGTTCCATTAATTTTACATGCTGTGAAACACTAGTGGGATAGCGGTCATCCAAGAGAAAGCAGCATCGCCAGTAGACGTAAACGATCTGTAGATATCACTTCATTTTATATGGAAAGCCAATACGGAAAAACCCAAAACATTTCATTGTAAGCAAGAATTAATATAAAGTGCGAAACACCATTTTCTATGCGCAAGACAAAAAATAACTATACAAAGCCAGTATTTTCATTTGACATTGAGACAAAAATATGCACCTGGACTTTTTTTACTCATATTTGCATACATACACTAATCGGAACTATTTCGTACCCTCGCTGGTTCCCTGCGTGCCGCTAGGTGGGGCGGTAGCCGCACCAGCACGCAGGTATCACTTAATTTTCCTCGGGAAATTATTGTACACCGGCGTTTCTGAGTGGCTGGTCGAATTCTCAACAGGCAGCGCTTTACGCAAACAAACTGGCATGACTGATGGACTGAAGTGTAAATGTGGTCTGATGTACAGACCAATCAGTGCATAAAATTAATGTTCAGGAAAAGTGAATCATAGAAATTGTGGTTGCGCCTTTTTGGAGTGCATCTTTCTACTGTCGATGACTTTTGTTTACGATACTGTCCTGTATTCATACAGTGTGAAAAACACTCCGGTTGCGCGGCCAGATATGTGCTTATTGTACATGTATGTGCTTCAAGCAGGCGGCTATTAAACATCACTGCAGAAACGAAATAGTTGCTGCGACGCCACTTGTATGACAAGGCTAAAAATCGTTCACAGTCCGCCATTTTTCACGGTGTTGTAAAGCTAACCAATGATTGCTGAGGTTACATCAACCAATGCTAAAGCACGTGCCACGGCGTGATACCTGGTGTATGTGATGTTATCTGCTATTTTTTGTATATGAAGTGACTTCTGGAGTAAAAAAGGAATTCCCAGGGAATTTATTTTTCTCCGAGAATCAAAATTTATTATTTTGCGTATTTTGTCAATTTTTGGATAGTAAAATAAATGTTTTTTACATTTTTTGGCTTTCCATAGTTGTATTTCGAGCAGTCAGGAGTTCGGTTTATCACAGATGCAATCGAGTAAGCAGGTCGCATCTATCCAAAAGCAACTGAAAGCTTAACAGGCAGACAATCGTCTGCGTGACACTTGCGCTGCATTCTTGGTATTGGACGACTCGTATATCCCACAAATCTTCGCTGAGATGCGCACGCATCCAATTTCGAATCGCTAAAGTAAGCTGTACAGTTTCATGCAATCCAGTCAAGGAAGTCTGTTCTTTCATCATTATTATAAACTTTTGTTTTGATTTTGCTTAGTTTGCGCGGTGGCGCTGCAAATGTGACGTTATTTCATGATGGCTTCGTCACATAAAAATTTTCGAGATATAAAGGCAGGATTATTTTTCCGTGGGAAGAAGGAAGCTTGGTGAATCTGAGGCAAACTTTGCCTCCCATGAAATCAGTGCTTTTCTTTCATGCAAAACCGTTTTGTCTCCCAGCTGTACAGATACAGATGAGCGTCTGGTTGTTGCTCTGGCCGAGTCATGTTGTGAAATAAATATTTTTTTAGTTTGAAACTGTTTTGACATGGCAAGACTACTGCTCGAGTGTTGGCTGCTACGTTTCAGTGTTAACAAACGACTCATTTTACGACATTGTGGTAGTGAGTAAGCCGTTCTGAAAGATTGTATGAAAGTAACTCATATATTTCGAACAACTTGAAAAGTCACAAAACTTTTGAAAAGAAAGACGAAACGCCGTATTGTTTTACGATGACGACCCCAAACGATGCGTATTACCATATCAATGCGCATTCCATATCAAAGTGAAACTTTTGAATGTGCTCCATGACCATTTTTCGCACAATGTCCTACGCATTTCAAGAGGATCGTCCACTGCATTTCGCACAAGCGCATTAGCGACGATGCAGAAAGTTCATAACGATTGTCCTAGTTTTGTCAAAGCCTTACTTTTCCAGCTGTATCATCATTTTATTAACGCAAGCTCCAAATTGTAGAGTCAGTTCGGAAGCTAATCGACCCAACATAGGTGGACCAAGCGTCAGTCTAGCCTTGACACCCGCGCAAGGGATGCTGGTGGAAGTTTTCATATCCATGTTCCTGGTCATGGTCACGTTGGGAACAACGGACGAGAAACATCGCCCAGTCTTCATGCCCTCCATCATCATTGGACTAACTGTAGCGACCTCTATTATGGCAACAGTGAGCTTGAAATGTGCCTTTAATTACTGATCTTCACATGATTTACTGACAGTTAGTGCGTCGATATTAGAATGTTTAACGGGTCAATGAAATTGAAGATAAGGGCCAATGGAAGTGTCTAATAAAAACGCGGCGTGCGACATCAACACCACTGAAGATATTTCTGCATAAATGTGGCAATCTGATGCAAGATCTTTTTTTGCGATATCATGCAACTGAGGAAAATGCAGTTTTCAGAGCGAATACAAGATTACTTTACCACAGAAGTCGTTTCGAATTCCGTGGCTTTGCCAAAAATTCCAGCTAGCTACGCCCATCCTCTATCCCATCCCGCACTAGTTGACATCAAATCTGTGCTGGTTAGCTCCACACACGCGCCAATAATGTGATAGAACTTCTGTCTCGATAATCAAAGCCCATTGTCAGTTTAGAAATCTTGTTTCAGGGGTTGGAGTTTGGTCCCAGGTTATGCAACATTTTTAGTGTGTGTGGGGCGTAGGGGCGTGGGTCTAGGGACTTGTAACTCAGGTTTGCCATCTGGTTGCCTGAGACTGGTTTAGATGATCGTACACTTAACTGCAAATTAGGGGCGCGGCTATTGAATCGTGTACATCTCCGGCTGTGAGATGTCTCTTGTGTATACACAAAAATTATATATTTTTGAAGCGTGGCTTGAGTAGATGACATCTCTGTTATCAGTTTATTTGACATGGAGTTAGTGACTGTCACTGAGGAAAACGGGAAAACAAATCTCAGAGATAGCTTTTATAATTATTGGCGTAAAATTGTAACTGCTAGAAAGTGTTGTTGACCAACACATGCGAAAGTGTCAAAGACTCGTGAAGCCATGCATTAAATGCCGACTTCTATTGTAGTGCATGTTTTACACAGGTTCTCGCTGTTTTGTTCTTCAGGCTGACATGTCCGGAGGATGCATGAATCCTGCTGCAGCGTTTGGTCCTGCACTGGTCACCGGTAAATGGGCTAACCATTGGGTAAGTCCCGAGGATACTTTTCGAAACGCAAGTCGCTCTTTAAATGGTGACTGTTGTCCCATAATTCAGCATGCTAGGCCAATCATTTCATTTGCTTATCTACACTTGGAAGGACCATTCGAACCTACTCCCGAGACGTCTTTCACTTGCTTAATTTGCGTTATCTTGTGTGATTTGGCCAATCTCGCTCTAAACCCTGCGCTTCGAACGCACCTGCTTGCTACGCATGTGCAAGGGGCAATAGCATACCTGTACATGCTCCTAATGCGCAAATAGTTTGAAGTAAGTTAGAAATCGATGCCCTGTCCACACACACCCTACTGTAAAACAACTTGCACTAGTGCAACGAACCCCGCCACTTTTAATTGGAGCGTCCACACGCATACATGTCCTTTAACTAGGCGGAAGTTGTCGCTCTGTGTGTAACAGTGAACACCTAATGCGCGTAGGGCGCACAAAAGAAAACCCGTCTGTATGTAATTGCAGCTGATAATTACTTCCGTCTTGCCCCAGGTTTGCGCCACAAAGGAATTGGAAGTTGCGCAAGTTACCCTAGAACAAGTTACCCACCTCGATACGGTGGAGTAAGTTGTCACGTGTGTGGTAAGTTGCACTAGCGTCCACACCGCCTCTAAACCTTGCGGCAACTGTTCCAGGAGTAACTTGTTCTACTTTTAGAGCAAGCCTGTGTGGACGGCACTATACTATCTTTACCAGGCAGCCGTAAAGTGGGTTTGCTTGCTTGCTTGCTTTCTTGTTTGTTGCAGGGGGAAAGTAAAATTGCTGCGCTTAAAAAACACTGGTCGCGAATGACGTAACAAGTTTTCTCTCACGTCATTCATTATGCCGACCTATCTGTTTCAGTGGCGGATCTAGGATATTACAAGGGGGGGGGGCAACATTTTGTCCGGCTGTAAGCATTTGCGCAAACTGAACCACGCGTAGCACCGAATGGGGGGAGGTCGGGAGGGGGGGCAAACCCCCCGCCCAGGATTTTTTTGTTTTTACCTCTAAAAATCAAGCATTTTCCTTGTTTCCTGAAGTATTATTCAAGAAAAAAAGGCAAAAAAAAACGGAGAACGTGTCAAACAGGAAAAACTGCAAGTACCAAAGATAGCGGATAGAGCGCGCGCTTTACCACTACACCACCACGATTTAACTACTAATCTCGTACTAAGAGACCTACTTGTTTATAGTCCACAACGTTTGCGCGCGAAACCTACTTCTTTTTGTAATGCTTATTACACGTTTTATATTTTGTGCCATCAATTCTTAACAAATTTGTCGTATTTAAAATAGTCTTCAAATGCCCAAAAGACCTAATCCGTTTTTCGTGTTGGCAATAATGACGGGTTTGCTTTGGAAATCGTCTTAAGATAAGGTTTGACAAAGAGAGTATTGCGAGTTTCTGAGCGATTCACTAAGGCTTCGATTAAATTCACATCTTACCAGCAGCTTCTGTTTTTTCATCGTCATTCAGGTTCCATTTTCTTTAAAAAATGAAGTAAATTTTCTTCATTGCACAGTGGAGCAGACGACGGAAACGAAGTTGTGCCCCCCAACACTAAAACTGCACACATTTAAATCTTCTTTCATCCGTATAATTTTAATTACCGAGGGTAATTAATAAACTTTACATTTCCCTATGCTCTTACTGTTTTATTTTTTTGCGGCAGCTAAGGGGG
>NMRA01000137.1:449033-476726 GCA_002633005.1 Phoronis australis | reverse complement strand
GGGGGGGGGGGGGGGGGAGCCGGGCCCTCTGGGCCCCCCTAAATCCGCCTATGTGTTTGTAGCTAGTTGCTTGCCCACCGTCGCGTCATAAGATTGTTTGGGCAATATGTTTTGGATACCAGAACTCACATCACCAATAGCTTCGAAGCTAAGAAGGCGTGTCGAGAAGACGCTCTGGTCCCGAGATCTCCTCTGCGCACGACAATATTATCCTTTGCTTCCGTGTTGAAAGGAGTGTGCGTGTGAACTGCGTATTCCCGTGTCTTGACAAGTCCTGGTCGAATGTGGACAGTATAGACATTAAGTCTCGCTACAAAAAGCTGAATAAATGCCCATTTATTTTCAACAATAGTCCCTTTCAGTACTGGCTAAATTTTGAGAGGTGTTGCCCTATGCCCGTTTTCGAAATTGCGACAGCTTACTGCGCAAGTTCACTCGCAAATAAACTGTACGATAACGTCTCATTAATAAACTCCGGCGTAAGTTTGAAAAGAAAATTCAACGCTTTTTATTGCGATGAGAGTTCGACTAAACTGCCAAATGATTCTGTCAAGATGTTTATTCATATTTGGCAGAGTCTGACAAAGTTCAATCGAAGTCTCGTGTTTATTTTGAAAATTGTAGTGCCCCTGTGACGTGTTTAGCACAATGTTAATATTGTATCTCTGGTTTGTATTACAGGTTTACTGGGTAGGCCCGATGCTGGCGTCGGTATTTGGTACAGTTGTGTATAAATTTATTTTCACATTCAAAGCTAAGAGAACGAGTAGAAAGTCGTACGCAGATGAAGGTATGATTTACCTCAATGCTTTCCGTAGTGTAAGCCTTGCGAGAAAAACTGAATTACGCGATTATTTTTTTGTTATAGAACAAATATTAAAGTATACAGAAAACGTAGACAGATTCGCGTCTTCTTGCAAAACATGAAACTCAGTTGCATCCGTCTCATGAATTCGATAACACTGTTCCAGTTTCCAGAACACTCAAAGTTTCAATTCACGATACATTATCTACTGATAATATACACGAATAAAGCTTGGGTACATTAGGTACATTTTACCTATGACCTCTTTTTACGAATGTACTGCTCACCTGGAATAGAAAATCCGGTGTCCAAAGCCAAAAATAACTGGTTCGTACGAAAAACAAATTGCAAATTGAATCACCTGTGTGTCTTATGTTGACCTCCGAACTAGAATTTCCAGGAAAGTTGCCACTCAGGGACTATAAATACAGTGTCTTTTCTCGCGAGTGTCTTGCGTCTTACAGAACGCGTACCAGTTTGCTTAACAATCGTAGCTCGGCATCGAAACCGTTTTTAATTGCAGCATGCTCGTGAAAGGCAAGATGTAACGTTTTTGCCAAACATATTTCAATAAAACTGACGATGATAACAGCGACGGCAGTACAGCGCCATCTCCTGGACCTCCTACTGTTATTGAATTGTTTACGTCATTGTCGTTACCCTTTGGAAGTTAAATACATGAATCTCAACTCCGATATGTCAGTGTGTTCCTGCTTTGTAATCTGTAACGTTCATGCGGTCACAGTGTAACAAGTTTACTTTGCAACCTTGACGACATGGGCCTTTTTGGCGCCGAACATATTCTGGGAAGATCCTTGTGCAAAACGTGTTTCATTATTACATTTTTCAGTCAACATCACGTCTCAGCTCACCTTTTGTTTCAGAGTTATTGAAAAAGCTGGTAACTGCTCTCGAGCGCAGATCCGAGAGCCAAGAAGAATACACGGAAATGCTCCAGAACGGTCTGAACGCAGATTCCGCGAGAGAGTCAATACTGTGACGTCGGTCAAAATAACAGGAGCGCCGTGCCAGTCAGTTCTGAATTTGATGTCAGGCCTTTAATCCTGGACTAATGAGAAAAGGTTTACATGTCCAAGGTGAACAACGTGGCGTCGATGGTTTCTCAGGAGTAATACTTTACAAGCAACCTGTGATCCGAGAAAGGCCTCATGTGCGCACCCAGGAGGGCCTGGGTGCACGAACGAGCCCCACATTAGGCGAAGTGGGCAAAAACGTCCACCTCAGAGAAACAAAAAGCCCGAAAAAGTAGAAAACGAACGAGACAAAAGTCCACTTAAAAGACAGGAACTACAAAAATTCGGCGAATGCACAATTCGTAGTTCTGAACAACACCGTTTTTTTGTAAAAGGTCCACATTTTCAAAATTTCGAGCCCCCCATTTTTAGGTTGGGTGCGCGCATGAAAAGAAGCCTTGAGACAAGATGTGAAAAGGAAAAGCTATCGACAGTTTATGTCTTATCTTCCATCTATACAGCAACATGTATTTCTATTTACGCTTTATTTTAACAATAGTTTTAAAAGGAAGAATAATCATGTACGAGGTTACTGTTGTGAGAACCTCTTCATCGTGCCGCAAATCGTGTTGTTTTTAGTGCCATTGTATTTGAAATTAACTATTTCTGGACCTCAGGTAGAAACAAATAACGAGAGACAATTTTACTGTATATTTGAAGTAACGTCCATCCAACTACGTACCCTTTTACGTCATTTTAATATGTTTGCCTTACACAGCTGTCCTTTTGTTACTCAATTCATCTGAAGTCATTTGTTATTTCATTTATTTGTGTACAGGTATATTGTATAGTAATTTGCAGTTCACAAATGAAGGTGGTCATCGAGTTTTCGCTGGCGGATCTTTGATCTCGCAAGGGAAGCCAATTTTTGAAGTTAGCAAGTCGTACATGTCAGTCAATACTAGAATTGCGTATTTGCTAGATGTACAGCCGCCATTTTAAAAGTGACCTTCTTTTTAGGTTTTTAGGAAACTGCATTTTGCGCTTAATCACGGCGCAGAGCGTGATTTTTCGCGTGTCTCGTTATAGTCATGTGTCCATTGCATCAGAGGCTCACTACGAAAATAGCGACCACGTGAATAAGGTTTACTTTTTGCCGTTTCTGTTGTGCGCAGCACCAAAATCCTTCGTATCTTAGCTAATTAGTACGCATTTTTGCCGATGTTCACGAAGTTTTTCAAACCTTGGCTTTGGTTTTTACTCTCAAGACCACTTTCATAATTGTAAATGCCCGAGCTTGGCAAATAAGGCGGCCGAAATTTAAGTTAAACCTAATTTGTACGTTATGTATTGGAATAAATCATGACCTGTGATCCGGATACAAAAACACGGAACAAAGTGCGTACCATTGCGTTCTCTAACTGCGGATAATACTTTTGCGACAACCCATTTAAAATTTCCTGCGTTTGTTACTGGAATGCAAGGATTGGCGTGCAACTTGGGTGATTTTATTTATCAGTTCAAAGCTCATAATTTGTTTCGGTTTAACAGCCGTCTTGTTCACCTAATACGGGTTCAGCAATCTGAATTAAAAGTTATAGGCGATGTCCTGTAGCTCCAGTCTTCATTCTGTGACAATATCAGGAGACAACTATTTCATTTTCCTGTGTGGCTAAATACACCAGTCCTTCAAGCACTTTACATTCGAAAAGTCTCCGTCTTTTAAGTTGCACGATTTTGTAAATAATATGTTTTACACTCTTACTATAACGTTATTTAAGGACAGGTGGCGCTGTATGTTGCTTCTTTCCATGCTCGATATGTCCCCGTTTTTGTGTTCTGTTGCAACTTAACCTCGACTCGGAATTTCCAGGCTGAGGGATTGTCGTCTGAGCAGCAGTGGGATGTGAAAACACAAATACTGGAGATTCGGGGCGACCTCTTCACTGGCACTGCAATCAAGTCTTATTTTTGAAAAAAAATCTTTAAAACAAAGTCAAATCAACTTTGCGATGAATCCAACCATTCTAAAATTTGAGGATATTGTTTGGTTGATCAAAACAGCAAGTGTCAGTTCCTATCTGCTTTGATAAGTCAGTATGACTGGTTTTTCTCTTGAAATCGCAATTTTGTGAAATAAAACTGCTTACACTTTGCCAAGTAACACTTGATAAATGTCAAATTGAAGGCATGAAATATAATAAAAATACTGAATCTTTATTTTCATCTTTTAGGAGTTAGTCAAATTTAAATGTCATATTTCATGGAAATGTGAAAATTTAAACATACATACGTTTTATTTTAATGAAATACAACAGTTTGTGACGTCGAAAGCACCAAAACACAAATGCCTCCCTCAACAACGGTCACAGAATGAGCTTTAAAAGCCCATGACCCACCCGCAACGTGCTCAGTACATGTAGCCTGATGATAGATATGTTTTCTGCGTGTTCATGTATTCAAAACAACATCAGGTTTGGATACCTGTTTATTACACAGTCCCAATGCACCTCAACTGAGTGCACACAACGTAAATGTATAGTATATAGATTAGCCAAGAAACAAATTTACACCGCAATAATTAATAATTTTCAAAACATTTTGTAGTAATAATAGGCAGATTTAAGTAACAATTCTGTCAATGGTGTACAGAAAATACCAAGTGGAGGCGTTGATGACGATAAAATAGAATGGTATTGGTGGTGAGGATGACGATAATGATGAGAAAATGAAGAAGATGGAGAAGACGCAGTGGATGTGGATGGAGACAGTGGGGATGAAATCCACGACAGTAACTGTTGCTGTGGTTATAACTACAATAATGACGACGACAACGCTTGAAGGAGAAGACCACGAGAGCGATGATGACGATGATGGTGATGATGAGCAGCTGCCATTAAGTGTAACTTTAGCAACTTTAAATGAAAATGTGAAAAATAGGATATCTTTTCCACAAAAATCTAACAAAAGTAAAACAAATAATAAAACTAGAACAGTCCTCCTTAAGTAATTTCATTGACATCTAACACTGAGAGAAGCTGGCCTCCCAGAAAGTAAACGACACGGTCAAAAACTAAAACTATATTGAGCTTTTTGGAGATCTGCAAGTGCTTTGTCGATACAAATTGTTCCTTTATTGATGAGAACATGGTAGAAGTGAACTGAAGCCAGCACTCCAATTGTATTACTAAAGCAATGCGTGTCCCCAATACTCTAACTAGTTTTGGAAGAAGACATGACGACTATTTCAGTTTTTGAGCAATGTTTGTACACAGACACCTGTAGGTATGGCACATGCAAAAGAGATTGATCCAACTCAAACTCTTTGATATTCAGTGCACGGGGCGAAAACATGATCAAAGTTTTGGTAAGTTAGTGCGGTATGGTTCAAGTGTAGTCCGGACACTTTAGGCCATCATATTTAGCTGCAGCTTAAAACCAATGCAGGTGTAGTCGCACTGTTCCGAAACAGCTTCATGCAACAACTTTTACGATTAAGACGTGGAATCAACACAATTCAAGGTCTTTTACCATTATAGCAATAACTTGGACTACAGTAAATGTTGAGATTTACAAGTAACAGTTTTACAAAAATGTGCCTTGAGTGTCCTTCCTGATAAACGGAAATGACGCTGTTGTGAAATAGCCGACAGTGTACATATACTTTCTGTGAATACCTAAAATGAGACATTCACTCTCATACGATGCCTTTACTGTATGTGATGTTTCTGATTTGTGAATTAAAAATATGAAAAAGCACATGTATGGATAATGTGGAAAACTCCTTAAATTAAAAAAGTTGGAACGTTGGAAAGCCTGGGAACTGAGTTGTTAACAAAAAGATTCTTTTAAACTGTTTAATCCCAAAATGACCTCCTTATCAATATTTGGAGGCGAAGGAGGTCGTCTGCTACCATTTGCATGAGGCTTAAGTCCTTTGTTGTTCTCCTCAACATTGTTTCTACTAAACTGGGGTAACAAGGATATGTGTTCGTTGTAACTTCCATTCAAATTTGATTGAATTTCTTCCAACTGTGCATCGTCTGAGAACGATACTCGCACCACTTTCTTGTACTCTCCGGGACTAGCAGGGGGAGACCTCGTTTTCAGTGACGACCGACCCACGTGATTTCCAGGCTTGCCGCCATCTTGCTTGGAGTCAAAATTCGACACAACGATGTCAGGAGGTTTACTGGTCTCACTAACGTCTGTCATTTCACTGTCTTGTCGCAGGAGAGGTTCAGTGGACCTTCCGCGACCTGAATCGACTGAGAACGAGACACTGACATGTCGTCGTTGATTTATCGGACTGTTTTCTGTGATTTCGGCTCGAGAGTCATGCTTTGTAGTTTCACATGATTGGAGACAAACTCTATCGTCAGACGAAGCTTCGTAAACATCGTCACTGTTTTCATCCAAATCCATTTTAACGTCTGTGAAATCCATTCCCGAATCCTCGAAATCGGTGTTGAAGTCAGACGACAACCTTATTTTCCCGTCAGACTTAGGCACATGATTCACGGCTCCGTCTACTTTTCCATCAACGCAACCGTTGGCATCCGACGAGGCATCCTTTGGCACGCTCATCGTAAAAGACTTCGCGTGGAAACTTGAGCCAAAACCTTTAAGCGAGGTCGTGAGGCTAGAAGGGCGAACGTTTTTATGTGGCGCAAAAAGAATGATGTAGACTTTGGGTAGAAAGAGACAGAAGAGCACCACATACGCGCTGATGCTGGTGCAGACGCTGAGAGTGGTGATTTGAATCTGAAAGTAAAATACACGACACAACCGTTATTACATTGGCGCATAGAATGAGCAGACATTTTATGACCCCCTATAACAGCGCTAAAGTGCTTGTAATACAGGTGTCTGTACCTACTGTACAGCAATTTCCAAAATAAACTGGACACGTCGAAATTTGACGCATAAACAACGCGAGTAAATATACATTTACTTTCAACTACAATCCGGTCAAATTCGGCCTAAATCCCGACAGATTCTCGACAGGTGTTGCTCCATAGTTTAGACCACTTACCGTTATGAAATTAATCTCGCATTGTCTCCTTAACAAATGTGAGATGATTTCAGGGCTTACACAAACTGTAACATCGTTTTTGTTTGAAAACAAGGTCCAAATGCTCCATTGCCATGACGATTCATTTTATGGGTCACGCATGGTCTCGAGGCATAACGAACTGTCAGTTTTTTGCAAACCCACGCGTCCACTCCTATCGGATTAAAGACCAACTTAAGATCGATTTCATAACGGCGAATGATCGAAATTTAAAGTTTGGTCGGACGAAACAAAATTTTATTTCAGGTAGTCCTTTTTGGGAACTATATTAGAAATCATCTTATGAATGTGCTGAAAACCTGTATGCCTGCAATCACTGCTGCGGCAAACATGTAACTATGTTCTTACCATGAAGCTGCTCCCTGTTGAAAAGTAAATGGGTACAAATGCCACCCAGACGATACACGTGGAGTACATCGTGAAAGCTATGTATTTAGCTTCGTTGAAATTCTCAGGAATTTTGCGCGTCTTTATGGCGTACACTGTGCACATTATAATGAGAATCATGTCGTAGGCTAGAGATATAATCAACGTCATTTCACTAGCTTTACACCGCAAAATCACGGTGTAACGGTCGGGGTAACTTTTGATGGAATTCGGGGCGTCGATGAACATCCATACTGCGACACCCACAATTTGCACTGAGACCAGAATTGAGCATATGACTAGTTGAGATTTGGGACTCGTGTACTGCGGTCGCTTCATCATGTTCTTCGCAGTCCTGTTGAATATCCTCGATATTCTATTGGTTTTGGTGAGCATCCCAGCGTAACACATAGCAAGCGACATTCCTAATCCGGCACGAAGCACTGCGCATGATCCTGGGCTGGGTGGGCTCAGCATTGGAACTGTTATCAAAAAGCTCATCATGATTCCCGCCAAAATGACGAAGCACAATTCACGCGCAGACGCCATTACCAGCGGGGTGCTGTTGTATTTTATAAAGACAGCCAAGACGAAGGTAGTCAAGATCACTCCGAGTACGGCTACAATTAACGGTATAATGGCTGCCGGAGTATCCCATTCCATATGTAAGATTGGCAAAGGCTGACATACAGTTTTATCTTTACTCGGTACTGTTCCTTTCTGACATGTTGTACACTGCGTTTCGTTCGTTAAGATTTCAAACTCGCCGCAAGGGACACAAATCCAACAGCACGCCTCAGTCATCTGCAAAAATGATAAAAATGTTGGTGTTTCAAAGAGACAGAATGAACGCTATTCACTGGCTTTACATTACAACGGCCAACGAATGAAAATAGAAACATTTTTCAACATCCCGCTACGTTTGATCGAAGTCCTTTGTTAAAATTCCATGAAAAGGCAAGTCTCGGTAAACACGACGTCACTGGTTCCCAATGAAATCAATACGTGGTGTGACAGCAGTTAAACGGCAGTGCAACGTCAAAGACTATCATTGAATTTCACTTCTTATAATGAATCATTTTAAGGTTCCTGTACATTGAAGAATCTGTGAACAGGTCACGAAATACCCATAGAACAGGAAGGGGATTTTCAATCACTTTCGTTACATTCGCAACCAGCAAGCACAACATATCCATTGTTTCTGATCCAGATAGGATGTCATATCACGTAAAAGGGATAGTTTTTAGGGTAGCGCTCTGCGATAGAGGGTTGAGGGGTAATAGCCTCCCACTTATTTCAGTGATGCGCCGCCCATGAAAATACTCCTTGACGCACTATGTTTGCTCACCTCGGGTCAACTGGCGCATTAAAAAAGTGTCGGCAATCGCTTTCTTGCCGCTAGAATAATTGCGTACTCATAGTGAATTCTTTAGAGTAATAATAACGCGAAAACGACTTCTGTTTGATCCCAGCTCAGATTTCGTGGACACTGTGACAAATGCAATTGATACATAGTAGTTCATTAATCTAACCCTAAAAGAGGAATAAATCCAACTGCCAGTCTCTCCCATTGTTTAACTGGGTTTTTAAGCTAATATGCCCTTGTGGTTTAGTATACCCGTCCCCCGTCATAACCTGGGGGGTAATTACCTATTGTTGAAAGTCAATATAATCAAAGTGCCCCCCAAACAATATAAATGACCTAGTGCCTTGCGATTTAATTGTATGATAGTATAGGGTATGGCAAGGAAGGCATACAGTAGGAACAAAAGTGCCAATGGTTAGGTTTTTATAAGGAAGAACGACATACTCAGATTGATGACCCATAGATCTTCAAAATTCATCCATAGATTTGAGGTCAATTGACACAAATATCACATTTGTTCTAAAATAAACTCTGCCGTAATGCGGAGCTTGGCCTGAACAAAAGCATTTACCTCACCATGGGATTGTGGGTTATATAGAAGATGGTCATGTGGTATTTGTGTGGTCACATTTTCATAAATGCTGCATCAAAAAACTTTTTGTTTACGTTTCGCAAGTAACTAAGTAACCAAATTATTTGCGTTTAAATATATGGACGTATATATTTGTGATTTGTGACAAGTAAAAAAGTGGAATAAAAAAAAAATTGGCAGAAAATAAGTCGATTGAAGTCTTTGATCATACTTAAATCTACAGTTTTCAAGATGGCACACTGCAAACTGGATTAGCAAAATTTTGTATTGGGCTGGAACTTGATTTGATGTGTGCATACATACTTTGTTAAAACTTTATGCTTCAGTCAAACTCCACGAGTTATCTTGCCAAAGAAACGTCTGTTAAGTGTTTTCCAAGATATTCATGGACATTTACATGGTTACATTTTACAACTGTCTTTAAAGCAAAGCAGGTACCACTTCCGCACACGCAAGGCATTGGCGAGAAAAGCTAGGTCTCGCGTTGTCTCGCGTTTACGGAAGGCAGCCGAATTTCTACCTTTTTCATATGGCCCACGGGACACGGCTCAGAACAGATTGATTTAGGAGGATGAGTACCGTTCTTCCATCGAGCTTGGCTTATGTTGATATTCAAACTGAAACATAACAGTGATGGACAGCAGTTAAAAAGTACTCGCTTTTGTTTCAGCTACATGGCGCAAGACAGAAACGCGTTCGCTAAGGCTACCCTGTGCTCCTCGAGTTTTTAAAGTGTCAAAGCACCGGCAATTAGTCTTTTAGTCGAAAACATGAAGACAAAACTAGCGGGTCTACGATGCCGCAAGGGGAGGCCCAACTACAGTTTTCAAAAGAAAACTACCGCGCAGGCCGTGAAATGGACCTGACGACATCTTTGGTTTTGTCCGTAGGGTAGGGGATGTAGCATCGTGCAATATCCGATACAAACAGTATGTTAATATTGGAGAAGGGGTTTACAAAATGACATATGCCTCAACGTATTTGTATGTAATAACAATACTAGCTAACTTCTGTCGACTCTCGCAGCCAGGTAAACTAGTCTTTCAGAGAAAATAATACGTTAGGATACAAAGTTGTAATAAAATAGACGATAGTTGATGGGAAGTGAGTGAGGTGTTCTTCCGAAATCCTGTGCTAGACGCTATGATGAAAAATGCAGTATACGATGGAGTAAGGTGATTTCATATGTTACTGCACCTTGCGTAAGAACTCGCGCGCTATTCAAAACAGCACAGAAGGTAAACCAACGAGTATATAATATAAACATTCTGTCTCGAAGGAAATACTGTGTAACCCGCTTTTTTGTAATAAACACTACCATTACAAGATCCTAGTATAGAAGCGGAACATGTATTCAAGGTTTACCTGCCGGTCCACTCGCCAATTGCTACGTATCTGTAATCTCCCTGGTGCGACTTTTGAAACTGAAACACGTTGTAGCGACCAAAGCCGTCGCCGACTTCGTTGAACTGTACCAAAGTTTCTCCAGCTCCTGTACGAAACAATGGAATGTGAGACACACGGAACAGCTCATGGTTTGAAAGGTACGTCGAGTGCATATTCGATGTCGTTGAGTGATGACGTAACTGCCACTACTATGACGCGATTTGGACACACAGATAGGAATAGTTATGCACAGCACGCCACATTTCCAAAATTGCTTAGGTCTCAGATTTTTTCCGGTTTAGGTAACAATGAGGACAATTTGCTGTAATCTTTGTAATTTTTACAAAATTATGTGTTTGGGTTAATTGGTGTGCTCCGACAACGGTTGCACCCTTTGTATGCCCCCCGGGAGCTGAGAAGGAAAAAGATTGACCAGGTGCATAGCCACGTAATTATTTTCGGAGTGCTTAGCAATCTAAAACGCTACGTAAATTTGGCCAAATAACTATAATTGTTTTTAATTATGACATTTTAATTTTGCTTGACCAAAATATCATAATAACGTCATGCTAGACATGCAAATTGAATTGCAGGACATCATGGTTATAGTCATATAAAACAGCTACATGTCTACAGGCTGCTAGAAACAAAGACGGATATCCTGCAGACCTGGGATGCGCACGCATTAAATTTTGTCTCTCGGTGAAATGTCTTCATCTATCAAACTAATTCACGATTCCGTCTCCACCACCAAAGTCTGAGACATGTGACCGTGGCCACGTAAACATACATGCCACTTGTCATCGTGACGGTATTTAAAGCATTGGGGACAAGAACTAAAGTGTACAGGTAACCATAACAACGTTATATTAACCCCAATGGTTATGTCAGGAAGGCTGGAACGGGTCCAAAGAATCCCCTAAATCCGAAAAGAGCATGGATACAATAAATGTAAATGTAAATCTGTGACAAGACATAAGTTTGCTCTCACAGAACATGTGTAAATATGAGATTGTGCATACTGTTCTTTACAATTAGAGCAGAAATACATGGCGAGGATTGGCAATTTTCCACCAAGCAAGACTTCCTCTAAGTGTGCGTAACAGAAGCCGGGAAATTGCTGTATAAACAATTTATTCATCGTCCGACTAACTGGCCTCCAACCTGGAAGTTAGTTTCAGGCCTGCAACCAAGAAGCTGGATGTGCATTGAACATACGCCTCACCGGCAGCTAGTGACAGCTCATTAACAGTAAAGAGCACCTTCAAACGGTCAGTCCACATACTGCATAACGGATTCACTGATTGTGGACAATTATGCTTCCTAACCGACCCGGAAGAATCGGTGCCAACTGAACGGAACAGAAGGAGAATCCATAGCGATCGGGGCGGTAGGGTATTCAAGACCGCATGGAAATGTCCACTAATCATAAAGTTGGCACTCTAAAGTGAATAGGACCTATTGGCCTACTGGACAGGGTGCAAATAGTTAATTAACCTACCCTTGAATGACACATTCCGGATAGAATGCAGAACCTCTTCCCCAGTCGCGTCCTTGAACTTTGAGCACAATTTCAGACTTGAACACTTAGTTTTGACCATACCATGAATAGCGTAGGCTAGTGCATACACCGCGTCAACAACAAACTGGACAAGCCCCTCCTGTTCATAACCGGAAGTCTCGGAAGATATGCGTTCCTCTCCTGCAATCGTGGGCAGAGGATTTAAAGAAGACCACAGTGCAATTATTGACATATCACAAACATTTGTTTAAAACTAACTTAAAAACCGGGTTTTGAAGAACAGGGGACAAGGCGCTAACTAACCTGCAATCTTAAAGGAACTCTTAACTCTATCTAGCCAATTGAGGCTGAACACTTAAATCTTCGAAACAAATTAATGCTTTGTAACCCTTGCCAGCCCTCAAAAGTTTTAAATACGAAAAGGACCCTTGTAAAGGGGTTAAAAGGCAAGATATACTGACAATTTAGGCAACGTAATCGACAGTTGCGGGGAATATCTCAAGCTCATCTAGTTTCACACGATTCAATTTGTTACATAGTGTATTGCTTGTCTCTCAGGAGAAATACTAATTGTACAATTGAAAGTTTGGTTGAAGTTGTCAAGCCAAGATTTAGTATCTTTTAAATTTAAAGAACATGACCGTAAAATAGCTTCAGATAACAAGAGCAACGCGGAGCGTTGAAATGCGCCCACGAATGCACCGCAAACGGAGTGCTTCTAGGGTTGTTTATTTGTTTCATAAAAATAGCCACAAGAGGGCGAAAAAAACATTCAATACATCTGAAAATGGGTACATACCATCGCTTCTTAAATAGAAAGCTATTTAGCAAATTTCATGAAAATCTGTCAAGGAACTTCAGAGAAACAAAGGAAAAAATAATGAAACTGCCACTTTGGGACACAGCCTTCATTGGATCCGCCTGAAAGACGTCGTCATCTGTTGTTAGCTTCATACAAATACAATCAACTAAATTTAATAAAGATCCTGCAGTGAGTTTACGAGATGCAGCTATGGACACAAAACAAAACAAAACAAAACAAAACTACCACTAGGAGGCGCTACAGTAGTCGAATGCGTTATGGTCAACCGTCCTCTTTAGACTGAGAACATATACCATATACCAATTTTCAAAGTCATACTCAGAATGGTTTGGTTGATCGAGGGGTGGACGCCGATAAACAAGACTCGAAAACAGGAATAATGGCCTCTAGGTGGAGCAAAAGTTCGTCGATTCCATCCCAAAGCGGGAGGATAGCATCATCTCACCAATAAATGTCTATATTCCAAACTTTCTGATAATCCGTTGAGGACCTTTGGAGATACAGAGGTAAGCCTAAAAATGAAAATTGCCACTACGGGGCACACTGGTTGTCAGATCCGTCCGAAAGTTGTTGACATCCGTTGTTAACATCATATAAATACACTTACTAAATTTAGCAAAGATGCTGCAAACCGTTTAGGAAATACAGCCATGGGCGGAAAAAAAAACAAAACTGCCACTAAGAGGCGCCACAGTAGTCGAAGTCATTGGTAAATCAACGTCAGCTTCGTAGTAGGAACATATAATGCCAATTTTCACAATCATTCTTAGTGCGGTTTGGTTGATAGGAGGGTGGACACCAAAAGCAGACTAAAAACAGTAAAAATGGCCACTAGGTGGCGCAAACTACGTCAAATCCATCCGAAAATGAGATGATAGCTTCATCTCACTAATAGGTGCCTGTATTTCAAATTTTATGAAAATACGTTGAGGGCTTTGAAGATACAGAGGTAAACGTAAAAACATAAATTGCCACTAGGGGGCACACCGGTAGTCAGATCTGTCCGAAAGTTGTCGTCATCCCTTGTCAACATCATATAAATACGCTTGCAGAATTTAGTAAACATCCTGCCAACGGTTTAGGAGATACAGCCATGGGCGCAAAAAGAGACAAAACTGCCACTAGGAGGCGCCACAGTAGTCGAAATTGTCGGAAAAGCATCGTCAGCCGTCCTCTTCATAATAAGAACATACATGCCTATTTCCACAATCATCCTTAGAGCGGTTTGGTTGATAGAGGGGTGGACGCCAAAAAAACAGACTCGAAAACAGCAAAAATGGCCACTAGGTGGCGCAAACTGCCTCGAATCCATCCGAAAACAGGAGTATAGCGTCATCTCACCAATAGAAGCCTACATGCCAACTTTTATGAAAATACGTTTAGGACCTTTGAAGATATAGCGTAAAAAACTAAAATTGCCACTAGGGGGCAAACCGGTAGTCGGATCTGTCCGAAAGTTCCCTCATGCCGTCCCATCCATGATAGGAACAGATGTGCAAAATTTCATGAACGTGCAACAAAGCGTTTTGGAGATAGAGCAGCAGACGCCGGAAGCCGAACGCCGGACGGACGCCGGAAGAACGCCGGACGGACGCCGGACGGACGGAGATGACGGCATAATGCGTCCACATATAAATATGTGGGCGCATAAAAATGTAGAACTGCCATTGATAATCATAGTTTAATCTCATCAGTTCTCAGTAAAAAAAAAATCACGACTTTATTTAATTGCCCACTGCCATGACAACTTTAACTGGTTTAACAAAATTTTTGTATTGGCGCCTGTGCATGTGTTTACGAGAACATTATTTTGATAAAACGTTTTCACCGTTTGACGATCGCCATGCATTGAAAAACACGAGTACATGGACGTTCTGAAACACAGAAGTTTGAATGTAAATGACGGATTATTGGCTAGTTCGATCAAACACCAGAAAGCCTTTCAAGAAACGAAATCATTTAACTACAAAAATGTCAATTGCTACTAATACGACAGATAGTGGTGTGATATAGTGCGATTGAGTCGTGACCAAATTTATTCAGTCGGTCAAACGAGTGCGAAACATTAGAAGTTCAGTTGGGTTTCATTTCAAACACAAGGATAATTACTGTGACTGTCGCAATCAATAGACCAATCCGAGATGTTGTATTTGAAAGGGACACGCATCGAAATCCGATACGCAAATGTCCGACGACACCGACCTCAAAACGGGCATGCGCACTGGCGATACACTGGATGGGCCAGGTTACCATGGATACTTGTTCTTATCATTGTTGTATAGATGCAGTTAATGTACCGTTGATACTACGGTTAAATACACAAAACGTAGCGAGAGTGACGTAAATGAAGTAATATCCCACTTGACATTATTCGGCGTATCGACCGAGACCGAAAATATGTAACGATTCATTATGTGAAAAGAGATAACAAAGATGGGAACAGCGGTAATTTTGCATTGAACTTGCAAAATTTCCTGAAAATAATTAAATAACAATATTTAACATTTTAGTTACCGAGGAATAGGCGCCTGAGTTGCACTTGCAGGCGATGTAATAATTAGGAAATAAAGCTGCGAGAACAGTGTCATATAACTAACACTTTTGTACAAGATGATATGTTTGGGCCCTGAATGCATGTTGAGTGTTATTTATACTGCTGCAATTTTATGACTTTAAGCTATTTCCGGAATGTTTGATGATCGAATGGGGTTACGACGTCAAGTCGACATTGATTTACCATGTGAACAGTCCATGTCACAAGGTAATGTTAAAGTAGTCCAGGGAGTGCAATACGGAAAACAATACCACATGGCCGTATTGCACTAGACTAATTCAACGTGTATGTGATGAAAACATAAATAAGTACAAAATTAAAGCGTAAAACTTGGAATAAAGTATTATGGTAAATACCTGTACACTGCTCTTTCTCGGCCTGTGACATATTAATAGAGCACTTAAAATGAGTCTGCCAGAACTCGTAGAACCATGGGTTTCTCGCGTTGTTTCCGAGTGTTCTGCTGGTGAAATACGCATCAAAACCTGTAAAGAGTATTACCGTACATAGAGTGACGTAATAAGGCTAGTCTGACCTGGTGAATCCTGCAAGCGAGCTTTCGTTCTTTCTTAGTGTCAGGCCGGGGCTGACAGTTTTTCCACCTCTGAAACCAACATTTCACCATGTACAAAGAGAGAAAATGATTACATGACTGCTTGTGCTTGGCTAAAACGTGGCGCAATAGTTTTTAATATGCCGTAATTATTGACCGACCTGGTGGTGTAATGTCACCGACGTCAGAGGTGGTTATTCGCGATGTGACCAATCAGGCACTGTAGAAACCAGGAACCCTGACAACGAACCTTGCATACGTTGTTACCACATCAAAGCAGGTAAGAACAAGCTAATGTACTGAGAGAAATATATTGCGCAGGAAGAAGAAGCGTCAAAAGTCGTGTAATAAAACAGACATCCATCGGGAGCAGGTCACATGGACCTTGGAAAAGTAATGTGGCCTGGGGCAACACGTGACTTGATATCGCCCTAAGGATCGGCTCTTATTTATATAATAGACAATCGTTACACGTACCGTTTTCAGTAGCCGAATCTGATCTAGGTTGTAGCAAATTAGGAAGAATGAAACGTGATGGCATACGCGGGAATATTACTTCTAAAACTGATTAGCTTTTCCACCTTGCAACATTACAGACACGTCAATGTCTCGCCTGGACATTCGCACGAGCATCGCAGCCGGAAATCAGGCATCTGGCCCATCTAGTAACAGTGCAGTTACAGGTCTCTTATAACACTTCCCCAACGAGTCAGTTGACCTCCATCAAGTGTGAAAATGACGCTTTCCGAAATGACATCGAAACTAAAATCGAAACTCATGTTTTCAATCGCGAATGAAATTCATCACGCCTGGTAGAATTGAGACGTTTAGTCTTTAAGAAATTACTATGCCTACATGGCAATTGATTACCAAATATCAGTGATATAAAGTTAAGGTCAAGACCCAGACTAAAAAGTTTCATTAAGAATTCTTACCTTTCAGGACTTTTCGTTTCGGAAGAATTGTGATTGCACCGAGCGCCGCCTCTTCCTGGCCCTCCACCGGATGTATTTTGGCGCCCCAACTATCGCTTGCAAGCCAGTTAAGGGTTCTCTGATCATCCCCAACTTTCGCAGCTGCCAATAGGCGGCGGCAATTGTCTTCATTAACGAACATGACTACAACTTTCGCTTTCTCCTGTTTCAGCAAAGTGGCAATCGTCTCATTGAAAAAATGGCCGTCGGCTTCACGTGGAATCTTTATAGACTTGGCAACGCAGATGCCTGTAGAGACAGTATAGTTGTACTTGCAGTTCAATGTTGTTCGTTCGAAAAAGTCACAAAAATTACCAACTCGGAATTCAGAGGGCGGGGGAGGAGCAAAACCCAATATCGCTATTGAAACTTAAGCGTTTCCAGACGGGAAATTCTAAATTTCCACCACGACTAATTTGCGCCGATTTTGTGTGACCATCTTTAATGAAATCACACTGACAATTGCAAAAATAAGGAACACACTACACCTCTAATGTTTTTATTAACTACATAATGTATTAAATGGGATGACGTAGTTTGGTTTATCTGCTCGTGATCATATTAGAGAGACAAGTACAATAGAGACAATTAAAATAGAGACAAGTACAATACACAATTTTGCTGTTATCGCCGCCATGCTATACGGGCAAAGGTTTCTGTGAAACTGTTTTAAAATTGATATTCAGCTCATGGCCCAAATGGACTAATCATTTTACTCGCCCAGTGCGAACACGTAGACATTTGTCAGCGTAAATCACAATATACTTGAGCACAGATAAGTTGACAAGTACAAGCACATGAATTGGTATTTAAGTAGAATGGAAATATCAAGAAGAATAACAAGTTGGACTCCACCCGCAGAACAGTCCCACTAATGTGCGCTATCTGAGGGTACATCATGATCTCGAAGAGTTGTTTCGAGCTTAGAAATAATTTCAAGAACCAATTTTAGCCCTGTAGATGTTTTCTGTCTATCACAGGCATCGGGACAATCTCCCTGGAAACTCCAAAACATTAGTCATAGTGATTTTCGCGACTGGCTCCGTTCTAGCGAATCGTTTGGGAACTGAAATAAGCAAATTTGTGTTGATCAGCAGTACCTCTTGAAGTAGCTTCTTCTTCAAACGCCGCTATTCCCTTCTCTCCATAATTACCCTCATCGGCAAGGGTTGAGACGTAAGTCCAACCCAACGCCTTGATGACGTCTGCCATGGCCTGTGCCTGAAATGTATCGGGAGGCACTACCCGGGAAAAGTAGCCAAATCTCGAGTCGTCGGAGAGTTCCGAACTGGTCGAGGCGTAGCTTATCTGTGGAATCTGAAAAGATGAAAATTTCCATGTCAGTGACGTTCACTACAGGAAAGTAAAAAACGTTCACTACAGGAAAGTAAAAAATGAACATCGCACCAAACGGAGATCACACAATAATCCCACTGAAGATATTTCGTCCAAAGGACATTCGGACTGTAAACATGGACTTACAAATTAATACCAGAAACACAAAACATAATGTAGTATGAGCAAAGCAAGTAAAATTAAGCAATGAAGACATTGATTCTTCCTCAATAATACATAAAGAACAAGGGATTAGAATGTTCCCTCTGATTCATACGAAGCCATTCGTCGGCATGCTCAACGCAGAATAATTGGGATGACATCCAATCTCACAGCAAAGAAATGGTCTGACCACGTGCTTCGCAAAGAGAAAGTGATCAAAAAATTCGTTCATTTGAGGTCTAAAATGTGTCGTTGAGGGAAAGGACATCACGTGTAAAATTAAGGATATAACTCACTGTCAATCGTATGGTTTCGGGGACAAATCAGAAGTCATAACAGTGCTAACTTTAGTTGGAGCAATTCTTTCTTGATGTGAAAAGAAATCTTTCAGTCGTTACAACAGTGCTTTCTCTCGCTCGCCTGAGGTGAAGGTGCGTGTTCCTTCTGGTAAGAGAAATTTTGGTTGAGAGATGAGGGATTTTTTTAAATGTTGGAAGAAGATTTGTAAGTCTGATGAGGGTAATTCCGGTTGTTTTTTTGAATATTTTTCATTGGGCAATGGGGCCTATAGCAGGCCCCAAAATCGAGGCATCAAGGGGCCTCTACAACATGTTTCGTTTGCCCGGACTGTCACATTTCACACTGAGCCCACTATGAGCGTCTAAGATTTGAAAATTTGATCATATTGCAAACGGAGTAAAAATGGATGACAAAAAGCAAGGGGTTAATCTGGCTTTAACGAAGTAGTGAAAAGTCACATGAACTATTTTATCACATAGAAAGTAATGAAAATAGAATTGGTAACAATAACTTTAAATTTATTCAAAAATATTCATGTATTTGTGAAAATTCCTCACGCGATTTCTCGCTTACGAATTTTCAAGTAGATGTTCCGTGACTGTATTTCGCGAGAAATATACAGCTTCACTGTTCTGTTCAGTAAAAAACCCTTGAAGTATGTCTCACTTAACAGGGCCATCAGAGATGTGAGGTGGGTTCTGAGCAGTGTACTTTGGATAGTGGAAATTTAAAAAAAATCCAGAGAAGATTCGGTTTCGTGTTCGAACTGGTGACGACAGGATGGGTGATGTTTTGCAGGTAATTTTATGACTGTAAAACGAGAAGTCTTGTTTCCAAAGTTTATTGAATTTTAAAGTATATTTTTTATTTCATAAAAGTGGTTTTTAACTCCCAATGACAGTGACTGCCTAATTAGTAAAACTGTTCTAATAAATACAACCCTGAGCATGCGCTTGACAGTGACACTGTGAAGGATGTTAAGCGCATTTTTCGGGACGCTAATTGATTAAGTTATTTTGCACGAGCCATGTGCTATAAACTCGAGAATTAGACACATTGTTACCAGCGGATAATGAGAGGATGATCAATTATGGGTAATACCACTTGACCTGCGCGCACTTTTAGGGACGTAAAGTTCCCAAGGATATAATATGCTTAAGGACTGTCATTCGTCGTATTAGAGACAAGGTTCGATAAAACGCACGTAACATTTGGCAACAGGATGAGTTTCGTTAGCCGAAGGATATCACAGAAATACACACATTTCGTAACTCCAGCACTGTTTGTGTTTGCGTTTTTTCACTAATTCTTTAAAAGGTCTTTCGAAAATTGAGCTGGATTTTCGCGAAAATCATCTTACTTTTGACGACAGTTGCGTACCCATAATACGTGAGACATCTGACACTCACTATGGCGGCCATTTTAGATGGTGGTGCACCACCAAAATCAATAACCTGAAAATCATATTAACTTCAGTTAAGTTTGAAATATTTAGTGTTGTGTTTGGATGAGCATTGCCTGGGCTTAAGTTTTTTTACAGAATAACTTGAAAGGTAAGTCAGTCCAAGCGCTTTAAAACCAAAGCAAAACTTCCGCAGACACATCCTGACTATTAAAACAAAATGACGTCAACATTGTCAAGGTCATGAAAAAAAAAAGTTTTCTTGGATTGAGACGTATGGGTCTTTGCGTTGAGTCAAAGTTTTATTTGTAAGATTTGAAATTGATGTGCCAGGCTACTCCAAAAGGACGTCCTGGTTTAGTTCCTTATACCTCCAAATTGAACAAATAGATGTATTACATGAATGTGTTCAGCGGGAAATTCTTGATGATTAGGTGTACATCCTATATTTTTTATCCTATAATGAAAAAATCAGCTTGAAGAAAATATGTAGTGAGAAACGAGAGTCGCAAAAACTGATTTATAAAGTGTATGTTCACTGTTTTTGAAACATGACTTATGTTTATAACGTTAACAACATTCTTTAGGACCCTTTTCAATGGATCAATTTTGTACGAAATTAGTCGAGGCCAACTTTAAATTGTTAAAAAAATCTGCATCAGTGTAATTCATTGAAATTGGTCTTAAACATTGATCATTACAAAAAAGGTTACTTAAAGACACACAAGAAGACTCAAGCCTTTCCAAAACTAAATAAAAATTGATTTTTAATCTCCAACATGTCATTCACCATGTCAGCGAGAAAAGAAAGCGTAAAATCACGTGTAATACATGCACTGTGAAGTTGTCTTTCCACGAAACCAAACATGCTTTCCTGCAACACCATCTGCTTCGAACGCGTACTTTCCGGCGGCGATACGTCACCGGTCCCACGTGATCAGTACGCACCACTTCCTGAAAGTTTTCTAATTAAAGAACTCCTCCAAAATGTTTTCAACATTATCAAAAATGTTCAACAAAAGTGAACCAAAAGAAGCAGAACGAATGTGGCGAGAGATGGGATATGCTTTATTCCACAATTGCATGGACATACCTCGAAGGCTTGAATTCACCAGACTTTTCAAGCCAACTCAATACTATGCTAACCTAAACTTAGAAGCAAATCAGTAGGAGGATCTTTAATTCCAATGATCTAGAAAACTTTCTCTATTCTCATGGTCATATCCAAAGACTGTGTGAGAATTCACAATCTAATGCTTGCTAACACGACAGCCTAAGATCTGATTACCAACTCCGCCATTGCCCAGTGTACATGAATTAAGCGATGAAAATAAATGTTTTAAAGGGCAGAGCAACCGTTTATGACGTTACCTTTATTAAAACGTAGATCCCTGGTTATATTTTGCATGTTAATTGCCATTCACGACGCATGGAACAATAGAAAGTGTCGTAAACTGCCCAACAGGGGGCGTGGGTCTTGGGTCTGCATTCACCTCCATTAGGGAATCATAATGCATTACTCCGTGTTTTAACGTTTTTTTTTTCAGGGAACATTTTAAAAAGCAACGATTCAATGGCCTTATATCGGAATGTAAAGCTACACCTAGCAATGGTCCGTGTCAGTGTTTTCAGCCACATAGTCATGGTCAGAATGGTAAGTCCAACACATGTGACTAAGTACTGTGTGGTTGAAACAATGAATATAATGAATAAATATAGCAAAACAAAACAAAACAATGCAATACATACAACAACTGCGGTAAACGTTTGGTCCAATGATACCCAATGAAAAAGAGCTGGAGTCAAGTGATTTGCGATTAGCCGCATTTCTTGGTTCCAACTGAAGTGAATGAAAGCGAGTGAAGCTTGCCTGCACCTTGGACAGCTATTAATTGCAAAAATAGAAATACGTAAGAAGCAAGTCGACAGAATATCACGTTTGATAGGTAATTACGGCAAGGTGCTTGACACAGTCAGTGTTTGGTGTTGGCGTTGCGAATGAATATTGATTTAGTGGATGGATTCTAATTTTGAATTGCTGCAGTGCAGGGATTCGTGTAAAGTTAACGCTAATAATCCTCGCTTTAATTCCACACTTCACAGGTCAGTATATCACTGTTAATGTCATACCCACTATTTGAAATTGCCAGATATGTATGAGGCAAAGTAGATTTATTAAATTTACATAGACCGAAGTATTGAGTTCACACTTAATTGCACTTATGACTTATTAAAACAAATTGCATTTTAATCTTGGAATTTTGCACATTGCATATTTCTCGCTAAAAGTAAATTAATTAAAGCGTAAGCATTAGAAGATTAAAGTCCGTTCTGTATTAAAGTTGGTTCGGTGACGGATGTCCGCCTGTCTTGAATAATACAAAATGATGCATTCTTTCCCAGCAGGTTTACTTCCTTGTAGTATTCATTTTAAATAGAAAACTGTAATAAGTTGCTTATGTACATGTTGTTAGGTTATGGCATTTCTAATTTGCATCCTACCACAACGTGAAATCTATTTGTAGTGGCAGATTTCACAAAGAGGCCGTGTTACTTAAAAACTTGGCGCAAGCGGTACCAAGCTAGCCTTGTGTGTGTTTGTTGGAGCTAGTACCGAAGCAGATCCTTGTACCCTGTACGTTTTGAAACGGGCATTGAATGAACTAGATACATAACCTGATATTGAAGAAACAAGCTCAGAGCTATTCAAAACTGGTAATAGACCAGGACACAGTTGCATAAGTTATACGCCGTATAGCAACAATGACGTCGCATTATCAGGCGCCACTTTGTTATTGTTGAACAGAGCACCTGACGTCATGCAACAATCAAACTTATCCAGCGGATAACTTTGAAGTTTCATGAAACCCAGCCCAGTAGCATAAGCAAGAATGCCCATTTTGCTTCCCACGTGTAGTGTGGTTTATCTTGTCATTGCGTCACTGCAATATCATACATCTACATGGATCCCACCTGCGTACACTTTACGAGCATTTTTCGAAGACTGATTGTTCACAGTGCCATAGTATATGACCAGAGAGGCAATTTCGTTGCCATGGACAACACCCGCTTCCTGAAAACCGTCATGTATTCCGTCAAGATGTGAAGCCGTTTCAGATTCTTACAGCCAGTGAGTGCCATTTGTGCACTTCAGTATTCGAAGGGAACATTGTGACAGTACACATGGCCGGCATTTTAGTCATAAAAATGTTATCAGTTCGTGTCATGCAATGATTGCCGGGAAAGTGCAGTACTACAGATAAAATAAGTTAATTCTTTTAGTTGTGATACAAGTAGCATAAAACTTACATTTCGGAGGAAGACTCTTTAGTAAGAATGAGTTGAAGCAAAAAATTAAATTTCGGAAATTGCTGCGGTGCAAATGCGTAGTAACAGCGTTCGTCTAAGGAGTGCGTGGGTAACAAACAAACTGTACTGGGAGGTGCAACGGACACTTTCGAAAATAAGTTCAGCTGGAGTCGACGGAATGTTGAACTTAAATTCAGCCAAGGCCGTCTAAGTTGTGTATTGGGCGCATTGCCTAGGAAAGGGCCAGACCGAGTGTTCATTGAAGGAGATGTATAATAGCGAACTTTTCATATAGCCACTCTCTAGAATAATGAGAGCGCGAAAGTAATTTCCGCTTCATCCCGACTCGGATTCAGTAGACAGATTTTTTACATTTATTGAACCAACCAATAGATGACAGACCGCAAGTCAAGGCACGTTAATTGTTTGGCTGATTACCATTCACGTGCGTAAATCATTGGATAGGCTGTTGCAGGCAAAATTTTCTAGTAACACTGAACAATGCGACGATCCCAGAAACACAGTCAAACACAAGAGCTAGCGCAGTACGAGATCGAGCTGTTTGCCTCAAGTGAACCAAAGATGACCTGACGGCCCAGGCCAAGGATAGCAAATACAACGACATTGAAACAACGGGTTAGTTCATTCAGTTTTGTCGCCTTGGTTCTAACACACATTTCCCGTTGTGAAATCCCAGTAATCACAATGGAAGCCAATATTTATAACAACATTGCTGCGTCTTGAGCAAGCATTCAGTACCTGTCAGCGCCTGATCACTGTAATACTAGTTGCCCACAATTTCAACGAAATCGAGCTCAGTTAATTTGTAGGAACTTCGTTTCAATACTGGATTTAGTATAGATCGCTTTCGACTTCGTTACTGTCTACACTGCCAAGACCTCCGTTAATAATGGCCAATAAGAACTACGCTTCAATAAGCAGATTGCGCATCAAAGGCGTTAATAAAATACCCGTGAGAAATTAGCCAACATCTTCGTCTTACAAATACTACAGCGACTCACGCGTATTGCGGTCATTACTAATTGTTCTCACTGTAATTACTTACACTCTCAGTTATTGTGAGCACATGTGACACAAATATTTTTTAGAATGGCAATAATGTAATCCTAATTGCTTGAAGACACTTTATGACATTTTCCCTGTTCTGTTCTATTATGGTGCTTTATGGTAGTCTTCACTGAATGTATATATTCTTATTACATATAAACAGCATAGATCGGAAGCAGCCCATCGTTAACCGTGACAAACTTCGTTGAAAACACGACTAAACTTTTGGTTTGACAGCTTGATATACAGTCGCTCGTAGTGTAGAAACAATCTCCTTTCTTCAGGTGTTCAGCTATGTAGCAAAACACCGACAGACATAACCAGCAAACAAATTAAAACACTAGCTATATTTCGAGACTGCACGTCTCATCATCACGTAATAATAAGTAGAATGAACATATGAAAAGCAAAATAAACAGGTGACAGCGGGAAGAGGGACATACAAGCAGGAAGTGTGAATGCAACACAAAGTAGGACAATGGCGGCGCAGCACTGAAAAAAAGTGGGGTGGGGCTATAGCCCCAGCCCCCAGCCCCCCTGTTGTGCACGGCCCATAGACCATGGGCGCCGGAGCACTGAAAAAGTGGGGATTATTGCCTCCCCCCCAGCCCCCTATAGTGCGCCCCCCATGTAGGAAGCCCACAGCCTATCGAAATAGAGCAAGTGTGCGGTACACACCTATGAGCTGTTCATTCAACACAGATTTTTCTTGACTGATCAATAGCGATTCCAAAATCTTTAGCCGAAATGCGTCATTATTAACATAGCAAATGATGGTGTAGCCTATTATTTCTTGCCTAATTACTTTTCGGCCATGTTGGTATACAAAGTGATCTTGTTGTTTTTTCTGACAAAGTGATGGGACGTTATATTCTGATAATAAATAACTACAGTCTATCTATCGCAAGGTTTGACCACCTTAACGTTATACCTTACAATCTTATATATAAGTAGGTAAATAAAACAACAAGAATGGACCAACTGACATTTTCGGATATAATAACGTCATTTGTCAACAGAAAGAGAAATAAATTAAAATCAAACACTATATGACAATTGAAATTTAAGATGTGGCGTAATGAATATGAAACATTTTTGCGTAAAAAATTCAATGATATATATATGTACATATAGATTATTACATGGCGAAGTCGTTATCCCCCGTTATCTAGAGCCCGAGTGGATTTTGGAGAATTATCGCCCGAGGGGCGTCAGCCCCGAGGGTGATAATTTTGCAAAATCCGCACTAGAGCTCTAGATAAGGGGGATAACGACTGAGAACATATAATAATCTATTTATACCAAATACTAAACGAGAAACATTGCAATGAATCGATCTACCTTTCTCGACTCGCCTCGGCTTTGTAACTACTTTCTATGTCAGAGGCCCGGGGTCGGAGGTCCTGAACTTTTAAGAAAAGCCGAGCTATTTTTGTCAAATAATGCTTATACATGTACTCAAAACCAATTGGAAAGTTAAACAAAATAGAAATGAAGTGAATCTCTAAATTAAGGTTAAGCAACTATTATAGCTTAAAACACGTTTTTTACACGCTAAGCTTCGACCGGGAAATTATCGTCTGCTAAAATAGGTTACCACTGGTAACTGAATATAGTTCTCAAGTCAAAGAACCTCACGACACGATACCCGCATTCAAACTGGATTTCGGTGATTTACAAGTAAGAGGACATGAGAGAAAAATTTCACTGAATTAAGATATCATTTTTATGGAAATTATGTGTCTTACTTTTCGTACCGTATAAGTACAATGCGGTTTGTTGAACATGCGATTAGTGCGCGTGCTCATTTAAGTATTCTATTTTCACTCTTGATGGCGTCAGTCGCTGCGTGGTGTAGTGGTTAAAGTCGGCGATCAGCAATACCAAGGTCCCGGGTTCGACTCCGTCATCGGTTTCCCGCCAACTCGTTAGCTCACTAGTGAGATAACTTTAACTTTAACTTAACGGTTTTATCTGCCATTTGACGCTGATATTGTGGTATAAAGATTATTACATTATTACGTTATCCCCCGTTATCTAGAGCCCGAGTGGATTTTGGAGAATTATCGCCCGAGGGGCATAAGCCCCAAGGGTGATAATTCTACAAAATCCACGAGGGCTCTAGATAAGGGGGATAACGACTGAGAACATGTAATAATCTATTTATACCACATACTGAACGAGAAACATTGCAATGAATCGATCTACCTTTCTCGACTCGCCTCGGTTTTGTAACTACTTTCTATGTCAGAAGTCCGGGGTCAGAGGTCGTGACCTTTTAAGAAAGCCGAGATACTTTTGTAAAATAATGCTTTTACTCACAACGAATTGAAAAACAAAACAAAATAGAAATAAAGTGAATCTATAAATTAAGGTTTAGCAACTGTTATAGCTTACTACACATTTTATCACGCTAAGCTTCGACTGGGAATATATCGTCTGCTAAAGTAGGATACCACTAGTAACTGACTATAATGCTCAAGTCAAAGGATCCCGACCACACGACACTTGCATTCAAATTGGAGATCGGTGATTTATAAGTGAGAGAACACGAGAGAAAAATTTCACTGAATTAAAATATCGTTTTTATGGAAATTATGCGTCTTATTTTTCATAGTGTATAATTGTCAGTGCAATGCCCTTTGCTGAACAGGCGATTGTTGCGCGTGCTCATTTAAGTATTCACGCTCGATGACGTCAGCCGCTGAGTGGTGTAGTGGTAAAGTCGGCGACTCGCAACTGTTGAGGCCCGGGTTCGAATCCGGCTCCGGTTTCCCGCCAAAATGTCATCTCACTAGTGAGATAACTTTATGGGTTATTACACGGTTGTATCTGCCATTCGAGGCTAATATTGTGGTGCAAAACATATATATATATATATATACAGATATGTATGTATGTATTAATGTATATATGTATGTATGCATGTATCTATATATACAGAATATATACAGTATATATATATATATATATATATATATATATATATACATATATAGTATAGACCACTCAAACGAATGAAGTCAGTATAGTATAGTATATCCTATATATATATATATATGGGATATGCCATTGACGTCATTTGTTTGAGTGGTCCATCCTGTACACACACACACACACACACACAC
>NMRA01000137.1:367765-449007 GCA_002633005.1 Phoronis australis | reverse complement strand
TCACATATCTTTTATCACAAGTGAAATATATATGCACACACACACACACACACACATATATACAGTATATATATCCCACTGTGTTGATATTGTATTTCATCAATTTCATCAAGTGGATGAACGTATTTTTTATTTACCTCTCTATTTATCATTTTCCCATGGTCGAATTTACACAATGTTGTCATGTGTTACTTGAATACAAATCGGTGCAATAAACCGACTGGAATTCCTCTGACGACCTGACTGCTTCCGCGGCTGAAACTCTCCCTGCCCTGACAAACAGAGGTCATGAGCCTGTTCTGAAACATTACGGACCTATACGTCCTGCTCTAGATATCCTTTTTTGGCAGAAGGCTTCTTATTAATATACGTCGAAAAGTAAAACAATTGGTTGAGTCCGCGTACGACTCCTTTTGAAACTTTCGCCTTACTGGTTAACGAATTAAAACAGCTACTCATATCTCTTTCGGAGAATTTCTGTTTTTTAAAAGCTACGCAAACGCATAAGGCTCAGTTTTTAAGAAAGTAGCTTGACAATTTAGCGTAAATCCACAAAGGCACAGAACAACGACAAAGAGTGCTTTTTGGATAATCGGAGTGGGTAAATAGATGTTCCGACATACGTGATTTTTTTGGCCATTCATATTGGGTAGACAGGTGTTCGACGTGATTTTTCAACCTAAAAGTCGTATAAGAAACGCAAACGACAATGGTTGTGTATAGACAGTGATAGTGAAGTTGTATATTGAGTCGTTTACGAGAAGTCGGAGGGAAATTTTTAATAATAATGATAATGGTTATGACAACAATGATAATGACATGATAATAATAGTAATAATTTTAATGACATCACAATCACAATCATCATTGTCATAATTTCTATTGTCATTTCGTGTTTGGTTTTATAACACCAATACCGCTCTCAGTGATCGCAACCGCCATCACCAGTATGGCGACGACGATGGCGATGAAGTCAAAATGGCGGTGATAATGACGACGATGGCGATGGTGATGACAGTGGTACCTGTAGCACCTTTTACGATGCCAGCAGTGATGACAGGAACGATTATAATCACCGTGACAACGGCGGTGGGTTAGCGTATGTGTGCTTATAGCAATATACATGCTGATGATTGCGACCCTTAGATGAATCTGACCAAGGATACGACAAAACGCCCCTCTTCAAACAAAGACAAAGCTGTTGAGTGACCGACAGATGGTAATGACATATTGTCAATTTTCCAGTCTTGACGTACTTTGATAGTATTGTTACATGTACATGCAATCTCCAAACTTTAACTTCAATTTATTTTTAGCATTTCCTGTTCTACTTGAGCGCGAACTCAGGATGAGGTCTACAGTTGTGCGCTCGAGTACATTATGCGTGCGCAGACGAGTTTCTGGTCCGGAGGTTCATACTCATTCATGACCTCCATTCCGGAACACATCAGGTATTTCCGTAGCATCACATTATGCCTCGGAGGTGAACGGTGTCTGATAGGTGGCACCCCACAGTTTTTTTTTTGAGCCACGGCTGAATTTAGGTCCACCAATTTCATTAAAAATTGGCACCTGCTGGATTGGATGGGCATTTCAAGTTTCGTGCTACGTGTGAAGGCTACGAATGGCATTTGCTTGATTACTTGTTTTTTAATCTGTGAAAGACTTTCAGCTTGACCCCTTGACCCACTTTTTGCTCAGCTTGTAAGCAGGAAGTTCAGGTACCCTACAGACTCTTTGGATTTGTGAAAAAATTGGCTAGTCGACACCCTGTTTTCACCTGATTTCTGGAATTTGGAGAGTTTCGGCATTCTGAATGCATTGTCTCTCAGTTCTTAGTAATCGCATGCAAATGGTGGTTTGGGTTAAAACTGTTGATTTGGCGTGTTTTGGCTCGTTTTTTCAAGTAGCCGGCTGCACTTCCGGTAATCGTAAAAGGTGAAAAATGAATTTGGAATTAGTTTCAATAGACTTTGTGCAAGGTTTTTGAAGTTTTTGGCCCATTATACTCTTCAAATTTTCAGGTTTTGTACACTAAGTGGAACAAACCGTTGGAGTTGACTCGACCTGGTTTTCCAAGCCCCCAAATCAGCAAAAACTGTGGAGTGCCACCGTAATGTGGAAACTTTAGTTTCTTGGCTTGTCGTTTGACAATCAAACTGCACAATGCCTGGCTGCATGACTTTTTTCACATGCGCAGATAACGTTCATCTGCGAGGAGTAGTTTGAGGTTACAAAAATATCAGTGCCAAATTTTCTTTTGAGACGAATGACCCGAATGTTGCTCACTACCGTCGGGAACCATTAGCCTTGGCTGGCGTAAGCACTTCAGTTTTTGAGCCAGTTAATATGCGCCTCAGATGTCAAATTTGTTCGCGGTTGTTGAATTCATGCTTTTACGCAAGCAACTAATTTGTTTCTAAAGGCAACACATTTCAGCAGCTTTGAATGGAAAAAATATCCAATTGCCAGAGGAGTTTAGTTAATTTGAAGAGTAAAAGTCAGGCAATTAGCACAATGCGTTCTGTTTGTAAACTGCTTTGTGGTAAAACTTGGCATCCCAGACGTTCACTTTGTGTAATTGAAGGAGGCACATCATCATGGTCCTCGCTCGTTCCCTACGTGCCTAGCCAGCACGCACGTATTTTGCAGTGGCACGCGCTTTAGAATTGGTTGATGTAACCTCAGCAGTCATTGGTTAGCTTTACAACACCGTGAAAAAATGGCGGACTGTGAACGATTTTAAGCCTTGTCATGCAAGTGGCGTCGCAGCAATGATGTTTGATAGCCGCGTGCTTAAATCACATTTATGTACAATAAACACATATCTGGTCGATTTAACCGGTGTGTTATTCATACTGTATGAATAAAGGATAGTATCGTAAACAAAAGTAATCGACAGTAGAAAGATGCACTTCGTTAAGGCTCAACCACAATTTCTAGGATTCACATTTCCTGAACATAAATTTTGAGCACCGATTTGTCTGTACAACAGACCACATTTACACTTCAGTCTATCAGTCATCCCAGTTTGTTTGCGTAAAGCGCTGACTGTCGAGAATTCGACAAGCCAATCAGAAACGCCGATGTAAAAAGTTTCCCGAGGAAAATTAAGTGATACCTGCGTGCTGGCTACTAACCACCTAGCGGCACGCAGGGAACCAGCCTGCATCACGATCCAGACATATATTGCGTAACTCAAAGCAGCTCTTGTGACCTCAGGAGAAAACTTGGCTATGGTCATTCAGAATGCCTCAGGTTCGTACGACTTGAAGTTTTAGCGGGCTCTCACTCTAGCATAAACCTTTCATTTCCGTAATCCATAATGAAATGGAACTTTTTGACATTTATCTTGAGCTTGTGATAAGTAGAACAGAAAACCCCAGAATAAAATTTGGAGCTGGAGTTCAGAGATTAGATCTCAGGCCCTAGCCATTATACAAGACAACCCGGATGACGGAATGTTTTTCACTGAAAACGAAGAATGTACTTGCAGTTGCTGAACGGTGAAGTCTAGACCATACATGTAACGGAAACAGCAACCCATAATTTAACATTCCGCCCGATCAAGCACTTCAGTGGGCGCCACAATGGAAGCTCCCGAGCATACTCGCAAGACACATGCCTTCACCCGGGCGATTTTGCGTGGTCTAACTTGATTTCTATGGCAAGAGTGTTTTTAGCTTCTACGGAACGTATCTCTGATAGAAGTCGAGTACCCTTTTGTACGTCAAAAATTGAGGCTATATCGTACTCCGGTACGCCACGTTAGTGCTGGACATTTCAACATTTACCGAAAGGGTACGAATGGCAAATGTCCGACATGGAACTCATTAGTGTAACAAAAGACCACATGAGCCCGATCCAGTCTCAAATTTTATTGGACCCCTCTGTGAAGACGGGCCGAATTTACGGAAACGAGTTGCAAATGTGGTGACCGTTTTAAGGATAGGGAATTGTGGGTATCCGTAATGGGTTGTGGAATCAGATACCGGTGAGCAAGGCGGAATGAAAATAACTAATGAAATCAAAGGTCGTACAACTTGTGTAACCACATTTTCAGCCAAAAGGTGGCGAGGAATAGGGATACAACACAATTCATTAACTGCAAAAACATCCATGACCGTTATATGTGTTCGTTTAAATGTGGTTTGAACTTGTGCGGCAATGTCAAAGTAAACACGTGGATATGAATGGCAAATATGTTCATTGATTTTTAGATTTTAAAGCTCCATTGTAAGACGTTCAATCCTAGCCAGTAATAGTTCCGGGAAATGAAAGGCAATAAAGATATTCGTCCGCGCATTATGTCCGATTTTCGATTGTAATTGAGGAAATTAGAGTTGATGAATTCCGTTAAGTTTTGGCGCCATTATAGCAGTAACAACATTATCATAATGATGATAACAGCACAAGTAATGCTGTTTTTTTTTGAGTCCAAGTCGTTTTAAAATTTCAGTGAGCTCACACGCGAATGAGTGAAGCAAAATTATAATAACTTCTAATAATAGTGATGGACATCCGAAAGATCCCGGATGTAGGCCTATAGGCATGCTCACAATGCAGGTACCGGCGAACCAGTTACCGAGTTACCAGCCAAGATAAAATCGGTATCAGCTCGCCATAAACACGGTCGCAATTAAAATGTACTTAACCTATGAAATACCACGCATTTGAGGTCATCATATAGCACGAAGTTTTGATAGTGTGCTGCGTTTATAAGACTTCGAGTCTCCCTCATTTCCATTTATTAGACGAAAATGTCTAAAGAATGATATGACTACTATTGAGATGTCCCATAATAAACATTGTCAACGGCATCTCGTTTTTGATAACTTTGAAGTCCTTTTCCTAATTATTCTTTTCAAATTAGAAGATTACTTGTAAAGTCGGAAATCAAAGGCTCAAATCTTGATATCCGAGCTCCGAATTAATGGCTGCCTTTCATTGTGTTACTCACATCCTTGGAATGGCGTAATTGGTTTCATAATAGAAATGAAATAAGGAAGATCACCCGAAAACATAATTTGTCAAGAAAAAAGAAACGGAAAATAGAAGACGTTGATTTCCGGGAACTGTCTTTGTTTAGAGTAATTATCAATATTGTTCGTGCTATGACAGTCACACTCAAACACGCACCAATCGACTAGCGTTTAACGTCGCGGATATCTGTTAAAGGGGTTTTATAGGCGAGAAGTGATTTTCCGACATCAGTCTCAGCGAAGAATCGAACCTGCAACCCCGCGGTCGCAGTCTAACCCTCTACTGACCTCACACGATGAATGGCAGAGTATATTTACATTACCGTATCTAACTAGTTATTTTTGAAGTCATCGGCCTTGATTTCGACAACGGCAATTATTGGCGTTTTCTAACAAAGTCAACGAAACAAAAGATTTTATTGTTTTTTAGCTCTGGTCCAAGCTAGTAACATCTAATGCCCGGTTGCATGAAACAGTCCCACATAGACCTAACTCACGCGTCGGACATTAAAATCCAAAGCGAGGCTCACTGCGATAAACAAAGCGGAAGTTGACATTGCGTGAGTTAAATGGCGGGCTTTCGAGTCCAACCTGGACATTATGTCTTAAAAATTTGTCGATAATTAACAACAGAGATGTAGAAAAATACATTAGGGAACAAGTCAATGCACCAAAGAGTTGTCTGACGAAAGGGTATAATTTTTGTTCGGAAAACTAGGTTCGAATCATAAAGTGTAACTATGACTAAATTGCGACAATTTTAATGTTACATATTAGGTATTATGGTGAATGCAGGATTACGTTTCTTCTTGTAAATTGTTGATAATGCTTTCTACACGAACCAGGTCATCTACTCGTATTGTTGACGAGTTGAAGATATATTCGACAATGGTGGCTCATTACATTTTGCTGTGATGTGCAATTAGTCACATCTGGTTTAATTTGTTGTTCAAGCATAGCCTGTGTCCTGGTGAGGTAGGGACTACCGGGACTAAGAGTTGATTTGTCATTGATTTGAAAGAATAATTGCTGTTACTAAATACATTTTTAATTAAAATAACTAACCAGGCTGGTAATTGAAAATAACAATTATCTGACCATCAATTCTGCTTTCTTGGTTTTAATAATTCTTACGTCTATTTCATGTGTTATGTTTCAAATATCAATCTGGACCAAGTTAAATTTTAAAACTAAAACACCTAATTCGTTCGTCCAAAGCATAAACTTGTTTTTGAGCTCAATTTCAGTTAACTGTACAGAACATAGTTATCATGTTTCTTCAGGGGCCTCGTTCATCCGAAGGGAAGGTGCCTAAGCCTTCTGAGAGGGGAAAAATCTACCTCCCGATCACCATCCGCCCTGTTGCAAGTTCTCATAGGGTCTGTAGCATTTTGTGCTCTTTCAAATTGTCACCTGTGTGGTTAGGGGATTTGAACTTCAAAGAGAATTTTTCAATCACTAGGGCGTGAATTAGGTCTATAGGGACTCAACTAAATTTCCTAAATCTACTGTGTATTTGTGAACTTGTGGAAACCCCGATTGTCCTTTCGTATGCTGTTTTAGCTTCATTATTGAGTCAATTATTTTGGTTTTGACACAAATCGAGAGTAAACTTGACGTTGAACTCTTAACATTATCGAAAATAAATAGGATTTTTTTCATGCAACGCCCCTAATCTAAGGACTAAGTCCCTATTTTTTAACTTAATACAGGGCTCAGTTTCTAGTAATCTTAAAAAATTTTATTAGTCGAAGAGAAGCGCATAATAATGATGAAATGATAGGAGTAAAGAAAGAAAGAAATTGACAAAAGAATTAGGAAACTTATTCGAGTCCGTATTTGGGTCTGTTTCGTGCAACCCGGCACAGAAGTCTTTCTTATCCAACAACATTCCTCAATGTGCGTTTTTCGGCGGTAAAACTGATAATGTCCCATAAAAGTGCTACTTGCAAGCTTTCAAAGTTTGCACGTCCAGTGAATGCAATCTAAATGTATTATATAGGCTATGATAGTGTTTGAAAGTAACTTAGAATCCAAAATCTGATCAAAGTAGACCAGCTAAAATAGAATACAGTTGTGAACTGCCGTCACAAATAGTGACTGCACGTGCCGAACAGCGAGAGAGGGATATTAGTGTGAGTATACGCGTTGGGTGAATGAAGGACTTCCGTCATAGGAAGATTCCTAAGAAGATTATTTACACAGACACAATCGAAATCGTTCAGTTGAATGCATTTCGACTGAAACGCTATCGAGCAACGCAGTTCTGCAGTCAACTGAAGCCCTGCGCCGACTGCGTTATTGTCTTCCTGTGACGTCATGGACAAAAAAATTACCGGGCATTGAAAATTTTAAGTCAATTCGTCCGACGACTACGGTCTATCAGGAAGTTCATTAAAGGATTTACACATGGTAATGGTTACTTGTTCCCGAGAGTCGGAATATCGATGAACCTCAGCCTAAAGTCCTCATGATTTCGGCCAACTTTGTCGCCCCCGACGGGGGACCCTCAAAAGTCCGGAGAATGGAACGAATGGGTTTAGATTGAAAATTGTTGCGATGGGGGTTCCTGAACAAATTGTGATGTTCAGGGGAAAGCTCAAATTACTAGAGTCCCTGGAGTCGCATAGCCTACGGCCACGAGAAACTTTTAACCCTACACTGTTCCTGATTGGGTGATTGGGAATGACGTAAATGCCATGGAACCCTGCAAAACAATAGACTATCACAGGTTGGGCAACTCTTTGAGAGAAATGTTTAATATCGTGAGTACTTACACAGACCTTTGCTGCTTAATATATCATGAAAGGTTGACGTTACATATTAGATTTGATTGGCGTCAAAACTTAATGGAATCCATCAACTCCAATTTCTCAATTACATCGCAGATCGGACACATTGCGAAGTATTGCGAACGAACTGGCATCTTTAGTATGTTTCATTACCCTGAACTATTGCAGCATATGATGCAAAAGTTGCTCGACTCTCTTTCATTGTGAATCCCACAATGTAGCTTTTAGCTCAAGAAATCAATCTTATGGATATATTTGACATTCTTAACGACGTGTTTACTTTGATACTGTTACAGAACCGCCAAGGCGCAAATTAACCGATCACAAATAATGACCATGTCGTTTGCGATACTTTGTGGTGCTTACCCGATGTCACCGTCAGACATTTACAATTCAAAATAGTTTGCTACATGTAAATAAAGCGGAGAAATCGTAAGTGAGTACACATCTCGGGTGTTTCGAGTTCTACGTAGGTGGTACACTGTTGAAATAAGCTAAGTAAGAATTGGAGAATAGTACAGTACTGGTCACCATTAAACAAGAACCGCATCGCACGAGCTATAAACAATCTTTAGTGTTTTGCGTTACACAACGCGCCCTTGATCAGTACCCGTGGGCTACAATTGCATATTAAAGTGGTTTTGATTGTCTTCCTTGATTGTGTTCATCAGGAATCCTGCTGGGGCGCGTTCCATTACGCTAGTCACTCACGAGAAACAAGCAACAAGACGTGTTTACTATCCAATGGAAAATTTGTTTGTCATAGTCACGACCTATCAGCTGTGTAAACTGCAGTTGTCCTCGCTTTTGTCATTTACTATCGCACCTCAAAATCAAAAAGTCAGAGTATATTTTAAGCAAAGCTATTGGTTCCTCCATCAGTGCAGACACAAAGTCGAAACAAACAACCCAACTACTCGTTTATTTTCATCCTCTTTCATATGAAACCAAATATCCCGAAATGCGTGTCTTGTTTATTTCTTTCTTAAAGATACTTTCCTGCTTCATATCAGTTAAAAACTTGATTATACGGTCTTTAAAGCAAGGTGGTTCGTAGAAAAAATACGCCAAAATAATGCTCATTCAACACAATTCCAAACAGTTTCAAACGTAACTGAATTTAATGTGATTTTGCTTTTAATTTTTTTTATTTTTGGTGGTGCACCACCGGCCGCCGTACTGAGTGACAGCTGACTCATGCATTATGGGTACCCATTCAACTGACGTCATATGAAATGAGGTTTACGACGAAACCCTGCCCACTTGAAAAAATAAGGCACACACAATCAGGGCTGAAAGTTACGAAATCGTTATATTTTGTGATAGCTTTCGACTGACAAAACTTCTCCTGTGTTCTAAACTAGTGACTGTAGTGGATAGAGTGTCTATAATACCCAGGCCCATTTACATAATGTGAAAACTAAAATGTCTACTAAGAAAAAGCAAATCTGCAATTTGCGATGCGCATGACCAATTACACACCGGGGAAATCCGACTAAAACGTCCGAGAGGCAACACATTTGCTTCTCCTTGCAGAAATCGAATCGTAACAATAGTTATATTGTGACTGTCGTCTTTCTGTCAGGGCCATTATCACATATGTTCTTTGAAGCGGTTATGTTATTACCATAAAACTTGTTTAAATATGATGGCAATCTGATTTGTGCATGGTTGTAGAATGAAGTTTATGTTATAGAATTGTACTTCATCAAACAACGTAATTGAGCGTCAAAAGCGAATCAAGAAACAATCGTTCGAAAGTTGTTTTTTGCTTGCATCCGCAAGTGGTTTATCATTCCCTTGAGGAACGTGAGATCGTGTTGATCAAGCAGAGACACTATACTGAACGATGAACGATTTTTGACACTTTGAACACAAATCTAAGTAAACAGATGTGGCCACATTGCGACTGAAAGTTAAGGTAAAGAACGATAAAATCCAAAACTTTGATGTTTTTAGGCCAACGTATCGCACCTTGTTGAGAGTTTTTGTTTTATTTTTCATTCACCAGCACTTTTGTTCCAAAAATGATGATTAAATAACCGCAGATTGTGTACCATACGAATCTCAGAAAATACGCCCGGTGCGACTATTAAGGGCATAACGGTACTTCGAACAAACAAATTCCGCATATTCAATGGAAATGAGCACCAATGTAAATTTTCTTCTCAATTTTCTGATAAAACGTTTAAAATAGATTCCAGTTACAATATTTCAGTGCCGAGGAGTATGCCCCTGAAAATGTCTTTTTAATAGCAAGTAGACAATATTGATAGACCACAAGCGGATCCAGATGAAGAGTCCAGGAGTGTAGACCTTCCATTTTTTAGCAAAGTGGTAAACAAACGCCACGGAAAAGTAGACGATTTCTATTTTTCTTTTCTATACATCGCTGGACACAGAGATCATGACACTCAATTCAAACCAGGTTTATTTCTTATTGTTTGTGATATCGAAATGTCTTCAGAAACAAAATCGTTTTACTTGGACCTACCCGTTCGTAAAAAGCAGGACCCGCCTTTGTTGGGTCTAGAAAATTCGATGTGGCGAATATCCCCCGACTCGCCCAGTCATCGTTTGAGGAAAACATTGTCTTTGATTTGCATTTCGGTTCCTTGTGCACACATCATAATAATATCAATATTGAGGGCGAAATTTGTTATAGTAAAAATAAAGATCGCGCAATTGGAGTCACTTTTATCGAAGGACGTTAAGGTTACAGATTAACGTCCCGGTCGTTAGTGCGAACGCGCTGCAACGTTTATTGATATAGGCAAAGCGTTGCAACTGTCGATCAGTTGATAAATTTCATATTCATACATAATGACCACCTTTTCAAACCACTTTACTAAATAAATTATGTGGAAATTGAAGTGATGTGACTGTCTTATCTAAGACCGGATTTACAGCCTCTAACATGTCTCGCAGACTCTCGCCTAGTGATGCACGTGATTTGTGAGTCAGTGATCCGTGCTTTTTGGGTCCTTTAGTCGTGTTTTATGAACGCGGGGACGTGTCCAGGAGGTGTCCTGAATTTGCAGACCTGCAATCCGTGTTTGTGAGTCGCTCAGACGTGTAGTCCGGGTAGCATGAATTCTTCTAGTTTTAAATCTCAACATCAAGTCGGGAATATCCGAAACCGTCGTACGTGCTGTACAGACTTTAATATATTAATTATATGAATGATTTCAAATAACTAGATAATTAAATTAAAAAGCACTTTTATGTTAGATTTCTCCATCAACGTGGATCAAATTAGGGGAAAACAGAGACAATCGATGCCACTTATTTCCTCTTACACAACACGTTAACGATATTAGTTCAAAACTTTCGAAACCAATTAACACACAAACTTACATATTATATAATATTATATTATATTTAAAAATATCATACTATATACCAAACAACAACGATGGTAAATTGCAATAATCCTCGGACGTCGTATTTCGTGTGAAGTACGAACGCTGGACGAATTGAATATCACCAGTATACAAACAATAGGGTCATATGAAGTCAACTTCCGTTTAAGATTTAATTTGTGATTGGTTGGACATAACGTCATCATGATTGTTCTTCGGTTTCATCTTTTAAAAGAAGGATGCTTTTCGTAAACGCATTGCCCTCGCGAGGCACCTGTGACGAGCAGCTTTCACTCACCGAACGGAAACCCCGAATTCTATCCCATAATTTCATACTCTAGCCTCGCCAACAAGTCTTGGTTTCCGCCGTTTTGCTAGTGTGCACGAGCACACATAGTCCCGAGTTTACTCGCGAACATTCGCTTTCACTCACGTGGTTTTGCATTATCTAATTGCTTGACCTAGTCAAGTTCGCGAGTGTCTTGCGTATACGGAAAGTAGGTTCGTCCTTAAACATGGTGACCAATGAAAACCCTGAGAGCGAGCCTGTGACGCACATATTTTTATAGTTTGATGCATATGTCGACCATCAAAAACTTTTAAGCAGTAGCTTGTTTCATTCAAGCGAGTACTGTTCTTTGCTTCAAATAAAAAGGGAAATACAACTGAAAGCTAGTGAAATCAGAGATACACTGTACAGTATTAAGAAAAAAACAAAATTTTTACAAAACGACAACGAAAATTCAGAAAAGTGAAACACCGGTTGTGAGATTTCGTCTTGAACAATTAGTACAACTGTTTTAAATGACTTTAGATCGCGTTATTGATGTGTAGTTTTGCTATGACTGTACATTTCGTCTTCCCTAAATTTTACTAAAAAGATAAAGTCACGTGACCAAAGCATTGGCGGATTGGTATGAAGTTAAAAATCAAATTCTAAGCCTTTCTATTTTCAGAAAACTAGGTTAAATTTTTATAGTTTTGTAGACATTTGACTGACTGCACAACTTTATTGACAAGAGCCCACATAACAACAAAGCTGCATAAAATCACTTTCGGTCAAACAAAAAAATGGTTTAGACTGATTGCCACTATAAAACTGGATCGAGTTAAATAACCATAACACCTCGATACAAAAGCAAGATCTCGCTAGAATCCGTAGGATGACGCGTATTTTCAGTTACGTAAGTTTGGCTAGATTTTCTCGCGATGACAGCTATTGTTCGAACTCGACCCAGTTATCGACTTGCTCTTGAAACTCCCGTGTGAGACTTGATTTCTGGGCTCGTGAAGACTTGCCAGCCCGTTACCGCCCGAAACCTCACAAGGCGCATAAAATTTCCCACCTTGATAGGCTAACTTTTCGCGCTTAGTTTAAAGCTATACCGAACTGTCAGTTATTAGCAATCACCTCATGTGTTAGTGTGGAGCAAGTTGAAAGCAATTTCATAACTACAAGTCCTCTAATTAAAGAGGCTGTGGGCGAAAAACGCGTTTAGTAACTTTGACATACAGGCTGGTGAATTAACAGCGAAGCTTGTATTCATTTCTAAAGTCATTTTGCCGACAAGTGCCATGCCAAAATGTCTTCAACGAAGATTTTGAGACCATATTTGGTACGTTCCCGGAAGATATGTCGTGCTTGATTCTTCTAATTAAATTTTACTAATGCCAGCCAAAATGCTCCGTCGTAGTGTATTATACGAAAAGCAATTGAGCAAGCAACACATGAGAGTAACTAATTGTTGAGTCAGTGTCTAGAAACAGGTTCTGTGAACAGAAGATCTCGCTACATGAATATACTATCTCGGATCCGTTTTATCGATAAAGACATCTGCAGTTACGTGCAAATTGCTTCTCAGATCTCAATACGCAGTTGGTTAATACGATTTGAACAAAGTCTATCCGGATAGTTTCAGGACGTGACGTCAAAGCAAGCCCTTCTTCGGCCAGAATTTGAGCGCAGGCGCGAAACGCAAGTCATAGAGATTTTCTGGTTAGGTTTTTCCTGAAGTTCACCAGTCTCTGAAGGGAGTATTCATTTTGGGAGATGCCTTAACTACTAACTGCACGTTCATCGATGTAATTTTGATGTTAAACATGTTGAAGTTTATTATTTGATAAGTTTCGGAGTGAACTCCGTAGAAGTTATTTTCTAACTCTGGTTAAACGCGCAGGCCACGTGTTTGCCACGTGATCTCCCGCTGCGTCGCCAGAAGCCGACGGTAGGTTAGCTGGTAGAGAGTGACTGTAATAGCGGTCCAATTGAAATACATTTACCCGGACGCTGTCGATCGGGATTGTGTAGTTCATCCTTATCGTTAGGTACACTTGGTTGATTTCGCGGGTTCTACCGCGTAAACCGACTAACGCGTCTGGATAGTTCTCTAAGACGACTTCCGGTTCCTAAACCAGTCAGATGTCGGGTGGCTGATCCAGCATTGACGGCAGCCTTTGATGTCGGAATCTTCCGACAACAAAGTTTTTTCATCCCCGTACCTCTCCCATGCTCTAACTCACACTTTTGATTCCTGTGACACGTCGGCCACGGGCACACTATCAAGCGGGTCAATCAACAGTACACAAGAAACTGAGGGGGGGACAAGCATCATTTACTTTCAGCCGACCAGCGACGTTAGAACACCACTGGATAAATCAGTCCTTAAAAATCTAAACGATTAGACTATGGGTTAGGCCGAAAATAGCAAAATTAGAGTGACTTAAGACAGACATTTGGTCCTACGCTACAAGTTCGTAATTGATTAAAAAGTGTATATTCTCATACTTTTGACTCTAGCTCGAGTTAGAGGATTGATTTTTTAACCAATTACGGCCATAACGGGGACAATTTAAAAGACATGCTAATTATGATGCAAGTGGGCCCTTATTTCGTTAAACAGTGATGGGCAGGTTTAACTGTTTGCAATAGACTAACAAGCAAGGAATGGTAAACTTCAAAACGTCTTCAAACGGTAATGTAAGGTGATTCCATTTTACCTCCATTGGACTAAACGCTAATTACAAAATCTTCGTGTCATTACAAACATGTCTTTAACATACCTACTTGACTGTGTCTAGTTCCTCAACATTTTTAATGATAAAAAATGTCCAAAACTGACTTTGGAACATCATATCTTTAAAATGCCTGATCTGATTTTTATGAAACCTTCCGATACTATGCTTGATACACTGGTCTCTAAAATGCAATCAGGAATTGATTTGAAAATGTCCACTTTGGCAATAGGGACTATCAAAACATAGGCATGCCACGGTATTCATACAAACCCAAAAGATGCATGACACGAAAACGAAATGATACTTTACACAATTGTTACAGCGTTTTTGAGATTTCACTCCCAACATTTTTATCAATCGAAAGTTGGTCATGTTATTGATACGGTTACGATTTATGACTATGACACATTGGTATAAAGTCCAAGATTAAATTTCACAGTCTTTCAACTATCAGAAAATATGTAATTTTACCGAGTTGAAGTATATATAGATTAGGGGGGTAACAACTGAGAACATGTAATAATCTATTTATACCACATACTGAACGAGAGACATTGTAATGAATCGATCTACCTTTCTCGACTCGCCTCGGTTTTGTAACTACTTTCTGTGTCAGAGGACCGGGGTCGGAGGCCGTGATCTTTTAAGAAAAGCCGAGCTATTTTTGTCAAATAATGCTTTTACTCAAAACCAATTGAAAATTTAAACAAAATAGAAGTAAAGTGAATCTATAAATTAACGTTTAGCAACTATTATAGCTTACTACACATTTTATCACGATAAGCTTTGACCGGGAAAATATCGTCTGCTAAAGTAGGTAACCAGTAGTAACTGAGTATAATGCTCAAGTCAAAGGATCCCGACGACACGATACCCGCATTCGGTGATTTACAAGTGAGAGAACACGAGAGAGAAATTTCACTGAATTAAAATATCGTTTTTATGGAAATTATGCTTATTATTTTCCATAGCCTATAAATGTCGGTACTCATTTAAGTATTCTATTTTCACGTTCGATGACGTCAGCCGCTGAGTGGTGTAGTGGTAAAGTCGACGACTCGGAACTCTTGAGGCCCGGGTTTGAAACCGGCCTCGCTTTCTCGCCAAAATGTTATCTCACTAGTGGGATAACTAAATGGGTTATTACACGGTGGTATCTGCCATTCGACGCTAATATTGTGGTATAAAACGTTTCATAAATACTTGGGTAAATGCACGAAGTTGTCGATACGGTCCTTCAGGAGTCTAAAATAAATTCCACCAGTTCATTGTTGGACGATGGTCGTCCAGCATTGATGATAAATCTGCTGTTTACAAGAAGAGGTTGTCCCTGTACGTGACGCCCTTAATCCTCGTCTAGAAATCGCCTAACGCAGCCAAGCAGTAAATATTGTCAGTGTGTTAATGATCCCATTACAGCTTAAAAAGATGAATTCATCACACGAAACAGGCGGTGAACTGTTTGTCATTACAGCACAGTGACATCTTGGTTTGCCACAGTGACTGGAGTCATTACGCATACTATTGCTAACGACACGCTGGCACGTCATTAGACTTTCAGAAAACAACACTTTTTGCGACAGGTTCATTTAGAAACGTCTTATTATAGTCGCATCGTTAATATATTAAAAGAAAACGATATCGTAAGTTTTGAACTGCACGTACACAATTATGGCAGCCCATCCCGAGGTGCGATACGTCCATTGACACCAACTCAACGAGTGTGGACTGTGTCGTGAAAGGGTCGACTTCAGACAGAAATTCGGTCTTAGGCTCCAACTTCGCAATTGCTGAAAAAATGTTTAGCCAAGTAATTCTGAGGTTATCAAACTATCCATTCTGACCAATTATGTCTATTTTGAACCATTTTGTCTTTTTGTCCCATTTTGTCTATTTGTCCCATTTTGTCTATTTGTCCCATTTTGTCAATTTTCACGCAGTATCTTCCTTTTCACCCATTATGTCACCCGATAAGTCGCGACAGATCGTAATTCCAATCAAACGTGGACTTTCTTGTCACTCCAGATGCAAACAATGTTATCGAGAGTAGTTCAACAGTACGATAACATCGGTATACTGAGTTGCGCAAATTTTAAGTTATTTAAAAAGCAACCATGCGCAGTTGGGTTGACGGGGTGACTTAATTCAATGCAAGCGAGTGTCAATTAATACGGGAATAAATTAAGGCATTGATAAATGGAATGAACAACACTTGGCGAGAAATCTTGACAGAAAAAGAAAAGAATCGATAAATCGAAAGACAAGCGTAAATCATACAAACTGAAAAGCAATCCGTCGGTTTATTTTCGTGATTTGATAGGATTGTAAGGCGTGTGTTCAAGAAAGCAACCGACTACTGATGTGACGATTTTTGTAAATTCTAACAATCAAACTAAAGGCCAGAAAACCATCATGGGTGGCTGAATGTTTTTCAACTGAGATCAACCCAAGACGTATTCAAGTGACATCCTCAGTGGTCGTACAGTTTGACGGTACGCCAATAGAGTATTTTGAGTCTTTAACTGGCGATGACAACGAGTCTGAAAGCGTCGGTTTGGTCGATTCGTAATAAGATCACATACACTGTATCCACAACGGCTTTTGCTGAGTTACTGACCTGGTCTGCCTTCCTCGGTCCTGAAAACGACGGACTGTGTCCCTAAGGCCGAGGCAACCGGGGATTTGCACTTTCAATAAACGCCATACAAACAGTATCCGCATTCTCTATTAAAACTTAGTCCTCCAGAGTTTAGACTCCCAGTGCTGTATGGCAAGTCGACATGTATACTTTGACGTCACAAAATCGAACAGAATTTTCCACCGCCGCCTCGGGATGTACACATTTTCATGAGGCCATGAATTTTGCGAATAAAGCCAGTTGGATAATTCTATAAAGCTTTATTTCCAATAAATCTGAAAACCAACACCATCTACAATTCTCAAAATTTTCAAATTAAAAAAAGTTGGCCTTAAAAAATAATTCCAATCACTGTATGATGTGCTGCGAGCAACGCGTCGCCTCTACCTGCCTTTCATTTTCCCTACTGATTTTAGACCAACCAAGTGTTTCAGACGGCGGTAGCCGATTCCAGCCTCCCAGTCAGTAACGCTAGGACCTCGCTAAAAAGAAAGACTTCGCGAGATTACGTGAGATTGTGCCGTGTATTTAAAATGAGAACACGTGACTTTGGCTAGATTTTCGCTAGGTCCTAACATAGGTCGTAGCGTTACTGAACGCACACCAGGCTTCAAAGTAAGAAGCTTGCACATTGCAAATACATTTTACACATCAATGTCAAGCTGTCCCCATGAGATATCACACGATGAACATTTTCCCAGCTTGATTTCTCTCTGTGACATTAAAAAGGAGGTCAAGTTCACCAAAATTGTCTGGGACCTGGAATTAACCCCAGTTATGTCCCGGTACAAAATATGATTACACTCTAATTTGAAGTTACGTTATTGAGATAAGGTAACATTTTCCTTAGCCACACTCAATTTCCTCGAAAACGGCGTCATTGTCACCAAAATCGATTGGCGCATTGAGTTGCCACAATTCACCTTCGTACATAGTATGAACTAAATGTAAAGCTAAATTCTTGAGATGTCTTCTCAACTAAATTATGTCGTGAATACAGTACCCTTCGTGCTCACGCAAGGCGGGGAACGAAAACGTGCTGAGGATTAAACCAATTTTAAATGTCTACATAGAGTCCTTAACTAAAATGTTGCATCCATTTTCTGGCTTGAGAATAGCAAAAATTAATAAACGTCGAGGATGGAACATAAATCGGGCCTCATCTGAACTCGACGATCTAACATGAACCATGAGTGTGAATGGGCAACAATTTCTGTTTGCAGTAGATTAAACATGAATATTTTGACAAGAAGACAATTATCTGGTGCAAGCTGATTGGCTAAAAAATATGATGCACATGTGAATTTTAAAAGCAAATGGACCATTTCACGTTTTGCTATATACAGTGGAGTACCCCTCATTCAGAGCGTATATAAATGTAGGTGTACGTTCCCTGTTTTAATTAGCTGGTTACATCCTGCTCTGGATGACCGGCATCCCACAATGCATTGCAATGGAAACTCTGTTTATCTGTATATAGGTCAATATGATAGGTCACAACTTTTAACTCACGCACTGGGATTAGAACCAATTCGAAAAAGCTCTCGTTGGAAGCAAACAACAAAACGAATTCTCCACATCAAAACCGCCTTAAAATTGTACTATTTCTGATCCATTTTGCTTAAAACTAAGGGTGGACAATATTCCCCTGACACTGACCCAAATGTTTATCTCAATGACAGCACTCTTTTATCTTGAATTCGCTACTTTTCTCAAGAGCTACATTTTTTATCTCATTTTCTCTTACAAATGACAATTCTTTTCTCATTAACCGCACATGTCTACAGCTGCAGTATACAGAGAGTTGATACATGTACCAAGCAAGCGGCACTTGCAGACCAATCCTACTGTTAACAATAGAATCGTTATTGGAGTTATTGAGAAAAGAACTAAGTTCGTAAGAAATGAATTGCGGTCAGTGAGAAAAGAACTACCGCTCGTAATGAGGAAACGAAGCTGTTAATGAGGACACCTACATAGTCCGTGAGAAAGGAAAGACGTCTATCCTGAAATTTCATCACAGTTGTTTAGCAAAAAGAAAAACGTTTACGGAAACAAATCACTTAGGTTTTCTAATTGTCAACCGCGGAAGTAAATAATTTGGAGTTATGGGCCTGTTAACGAATTACTTCCGAACCCAATCTGTCTAAGCTTTTTTGAGAGATAATTTTAGACGGGAAACAAACCATTCTTCACTAATGAAAGTAGATTTACTCGTGCCTTATTATACGGCATATCATTTTACAACAGGAATGACATCCATGACATGCGCATTCGATGTTCAATTCTGTTATTAAAAATAAGCTTTGTAAAGGGATAACGGAGTGTTATTAATTGCCATTTGAGGTTTATTTATTGATTGGCGGCAAAAGATTTCTCAAAATTGAAATGTGTTTGGGTTGGTTTAAAGAAAGCCATGGCAACTTAAACAAAAGTCAACATGCCAAACTTTGATCAAAAGGTTCTGTTGTGCAGATATTGAACATTAAAAACAAAGTGAACACCTGCTGGACTACTCACCCAGATTTGGATTCATGAATGCCTCAATACAAGTAAAAATGCAATTAGATCTCATTTATGAAAGAAACTGGGCCTAATTTTTAATTGCTGGTCTTCAAACAACCGTGTGCAGTTGGAGACAAAGGCCATAAGACGTTTGGTCCCGAAACTTAGATTAAAAATTTGCAATATGCTAGTCGTTGTTAGGCGAATTAAAACTAATTTGCAGCGACTGTCGAATTGCCTACCAATTACCGTAAACGATTAGTTCTTTTGCGCAGCAAAAACGGAATAAATTTTCAGGATATTAGTTATACGAAATGGATTAATCGTATAATTTGTAGCTCAAGAATCGACGTCTGTTTGGGGTTGACAATATACGCCGACATAATCCAAAATTAATCACGTATCCCCGTCTTTCGACTTTTGAACATAAAAGACATAACTTTTTACTATCCTACGCCAGGTCTCTCAGCTCAGTGACAAGCAGATGATTAGTCAAATTGCAAGAAAGATTGATTAGGTTGACAAACGGTCACGAGCCTATTTGTTTCGGCATTTCTAGTATACTTTAATCCCGACAGTAGTCTTACAGAAAAAGTAATCACATCATTTGCAATCATTGTCATTGAAAACATGTGTGCGCGCCAGCCTGTCTCAGTCAAAAATAACGAACAGGTATAAATATTCATTCACGCTTGTATGTTCGACAAATTTAGGGAGCAGGCTACGAAATGCTTTCCATTTCTACACTGAATGTACATAATTGTACTAGCATGGTCTCGAATTCAAACAAGCAGTTAAAAAACGGAACTTCATCTACCTCTACAAAACGGTTAACATAAAACCCAGGAAGAGGTATATTGTTTGGTCCAACTTATAGAGTTCTATTTAAAAGGACATCAAAACACGTTTTGAAGATCTCACGCAAAACAGGTTGTGACACGTGCAATTGCTCAATTGGCACCGAGGCGTTATTTGTCATCTATTCCCTTTGTCAACGACATCGGCGGGTTGCTATTTCTCACAGTTGTCACATAACTCGTTCAAAGCGTTAGTAACGCTTGCGGTTTAGTTGATTTTATGAGGAGATTTCGACCTTGTCAAACGTTTGGGCGTTATCGAGGGTAGCAAAGCATGGCTTTGTTTCAAAGGTTTATTGATCTGGCCGTTGCTAACGTTTGGTATTACTGGACTCAACTGGATTTAGAAGTACTTTTAATCAGATGGATAAAAGCCGCCAGTGTACCAATTTATTCACACTTCGCCATTAACCAATTACGCTCTCTCGTTTGTCAACTGCTGCCTAATTTGGTAAGGAACTATAGATACTGAGTTGTATTGTATATCACCATAGATTTTATTTTGTCCTTTCTCATGTCTTTGATAAGCGCTTCCACGATTTATCATGGTTCATTCTTCGGCGATCTTAATTAAGCAAAACTGTACAGTGAGACTCCGGTTTCATTGCCACGAATGTTCACCGGAATTTTGAATTCGTGCAATTCTGGTGACCTTTCCCAATATATTGAATTTCGAGTCACCAAGTCGGGTGATTCGAGAGGGCTAACAAAACTGCGCAAGAACATTGGTTTCGAACTAATAGCAATGCCGAATTGAAAGCAAATTGAATTTTAGCATTCCTCAGAAGGTGCCACGTTCCCGTTGCAGGTTTTCCATACACGCGCATATGACAACTTCGGACATGTAACCGAACATTCTCTAGTTTGAAAATAACAAAACTTGATGTTTGATTGAAGTAGGCACACGAGCAGATTGGAAACACATTCGAGGGGAAATTTGAGGCTGAAAGTTACCCGATTTGTTCCGAATGATATTCTGGTAGATCATTAGCATCACGAACACCTCTTTTATTCTCCTAGCCTCAAATTTTCCGTCGTGGTACACCACCAAAAGTGAAAAATAAATTTAAAAAAATCCTATTAGATTCAGCTACATGTAAGTTTGAAATTATTTGGAGTTCTGTTGAATGAGCATTATTTGAGCTGAAATTTTAACCGACGAACTAACCTGCGTTAAAACCCTGTTAATAAAATTTTAAACTAAAATGAAGCGGAATGGGTATCGTTAAGACCTGAATATGAGAATTGAATTTCCGGATATCAGAAGGCATGTGCTCCCTGCTAAGGTTCGGACATGAGAATCAAAAGTAGGGTGATTTAACTGATACTTGATACTTTTTCAGGATAAAACCTACTCACTATAACAATATTGGTCTCTTAAAGGATAATGCCAAGGAATCCATATTGGAAACTTGACTAACTAAATAGCTTAAGGAGAAAATAGAATCAAAATGTAAAATAAAAAATAAAATTTGAAAACAAAGCTGGAACAGCAGAGTGAGAGGGGACCTTGCAGTTAGACACTACAAAGCACCACCTGAGTTTGAAACTAGCTATGGATTCACGAAGACGGACCTCTGAATGTGTAGATTTTTCTATAACACAGCACCAAAGAAGAAGAATGGATGTTTGACCAGGTTTTTCCACCAGGAGGCAGTGAGATATTTGTTGCAGTTGTTATGAAGCAACGCATTTATGAAAGATTTGGGCAACCAAGTAAACGGTCATGTTGTTATAATGTTTTTAACTCAGAAAAATCACGAGTGATCTTTCAACAAAGGAATACGGGTACATTACCTCAAATCGTATGGGCTACATTGACTGGTGTACATTGAGCGATTGTGACAAATTTGAAGATTCGTATACTGGTGAAACTGAGCAGCCGCTCAAAAAGCACACTGCAAATGCTAGTGGTTTAAGCGCCACGGTGAGTCACCTTAGTGACCCGGGACGACCTTTTGAAACAACAGATGTGGGAGTATTGGACTAAGAAAGTGATTATTTGTTGAAACGAGGTGTCAAAGAGGCTGTTTGGCTTAAAGCCAGGAATGCCTATCTGAATAGACACGGAGGTGTGTGATGTAAACCCTCGAACTCATGGCACAGTGCTTGCAGCTGTTGTCGACGAACACCGACAGAGGGCGTCAAAATCACCGGGAACCGACAGTCATCAATCTCAGGAGCCTGTGCCGGATTGCAGTCCCAACAGTGACTCAACTATGGTCCCTAAATCTAATGCATGCATATGGACTTGTGAAAACACGGAATGTCCTTTCTTATACTGTTTTAGTTTCATTACTAGGCCAATTTTTGGATTTGATACAAAGCGAGATTGATTTCTACATTGAATTCTCAATATAATTGAAAATGAGTAGGGATCTGTTCATGCGACGCTCCTAATTTAAGGACTCAGTCCATATTTATTTTCAACGAATTAAGGGCTCAGATTTTAATTATATTTTAATAAAATGTCATTAGGCAAAGCGGAGCTCATAATAAAGATAAAACGATAGAATAATATTACGTCTGTGACTAAAGAACGACACAAATATGCAAAAGATTTAGGGACCTTTGTTGAGTCTCTATTATGGACTGTTTCATGCAACCGGGTACATGCGGCTCCGCAACGTCAGGAAGATTATTGTAGAGTAGTTCCAGCCAGTAGTCATGGGTTATATGTTTGCATCTATTTATTAACCTGGATTCTAGCCACGTCACAATAAATTTGTGTTTGTATGATATTTTCATTCTGGGGTAAAGCATGATTCTTCAGTTACCGACATCTGAATAGAATTGCATGATGAAAATGAATTGTGAAAAGTTATTCTATGAAACGTGACATGACTAAAAGAAAGCTAACAACTACCTAAAGCCTTTATTAAGCGATTACACGCGTAAATTTAGATCCTACAACTGTTAAAAACATCACCCTGAGTATAGTGAAGTCATAAATTACCAAATGCAAGTCAGGCTTGTTGCTGAACGTTCGTTCAAGTCACCGGGTCAAGAGGAAGCGGGAGGGAAATCAAGAAGCGCCCCCCAGTGGTGGCATTCAAACACTGGACAGGAAAACGCACATTTGCCCGAAAGGGATTCGTGTCATAATGCGTCAAGTCTCATTACGTTCATTTTTGGAAATCAGAATGTTAAAAACATAACGTACACGTACCTTTCGAGTAGTTTATGTTGGTGACATAAGCCTGTTTTAAGGATATTTCACTAATTTTCAAAGATCGAATGTGACTTCTTCATAAGGAAAAATTTATGGTCAGGATGTTAATGCCAGTAATAAACCCAACGATGTCTTTCCATGGCGCAGTAGACACCATTCAGCGCCTCAAACAGATCAATTACGGCAAAGATGTGAAAAATGAATGTCAAAAGTGTCACCCGTTTTGATAAGGGTGGCCAACTCTCAACTGAAACTGGTCTCATCTTACCAATAGTCCGTGATTTTGCAACCGTTTGTGATCGACCCTGTTTGCCTTGGAAAGAAAAAAAAGACCACTTTGTTATCCCAGGTACTAGGGAAGAAAGGAAATGCACATCGTACCAAATGTTGACACCTAAAAAACTTTTATGGCATGATAACGAAGCGAGGATCAAACAAAATGGTGGTATAAAATTGTTCCAGCCTAATACGTAACCTGAATATTGTACAGGTAACTGCGCTTTCCAATGACATAATCCGCTGCTAAATTCGAGATTAGGATTAAGTGAATTCAATTTGAGATTATAATGCTTTAGAGGAGAATGAGTTGGCGACAAGCTACTTGACAAGTTGCGTGTGAAGTAAAATATGTTAACGCTAACGATTCGTGACCTGTCCAAGTCAATGGCGAGGTTAGAATCCGGCTTGTGTAATTCTTGACCTAAGCAGAGTGTTTTCCAACTTCATTGTGGTAAGGAATGACGCACGCGCGTGCAATTGCGTCCTTGTATGGAACGTTCCGTCAAATTTAGCATGACGACTATTTCCGCAGTGGGATTCTTCTATCAGTAGTTGGGAAATTATCGATTTCCGAGTCAGGAGAAATTTGTTTCAATGTTTTTATAACACTTGCCAGCGGTAGATTGTATCTTTGCTACAGTTTACGTCATTTCAATTGTAATGCAGTGTAAATCCTTGACGATACTGTTCAGCCATCGACTGCGAAAATTGTACACGAGCAATTAAGTCAACGTGTGGAACAGCTCACGTTTATGGTCTTTAATGGTATATGATTAGTTATTGGACAAATAACCGAATATAACCCCTTTGTCTTTTCTGTCACTGCCAATGTCTAATTCTCCTCTCAAATTCTAAATGAGAACAGCAATTGTGTGGTAATTACAAGAGGCCAATTCTGTCTTCAAATAATAAATGCTCTTGTGTATGTACACGAGCACATTTTAATTTAAGTTGCCGTATCCGAGTTCAGCGAATAAGACGGTTAGAATTCAAGTTACACCGTTTTTGTATGTGATTCCTTGAAACGAATCACCGCCCTCTATTAGCCCGGGTACAAAAAATCCCCGAAGCCACGCGTCCTTGCCTTCTCTAGCATTTTTCTCGGAAAAGTTATTCGGTGTCCCCAGTGAAATCGTAACCGCGTGACCGCCTACATTTTAAAGCGTTTATTTTGTAAATTTAAAGTAAGTAGACTTGTTTGTTAAACGTTGTAAAAACTCGCAAAGTGTTTTCTAGTTTCAAGTGTACACATTTTATATCCATTCAAAATGGTAAAAAAACTCGGATACTTGCAACTTTAAACGGGTAAAGAAACACTCGCCACCTGTTTTAAAAAACTCTCTACTAATCTAGGTCATTCATTTTTCTAGGCTTCAGAAGAACTGAAAGACCACGCCCATTACAATTCCTGTCACGGCGGGTTAAATTGAACCGCTAAGGAAGTGTGGCCGTCAACGAAATTCTTGGCAATTTACTGTAAACTGATTTCAGTTCAAACACAAGATAAGAATGCGATGACGTTGCTATGAAAGCGCAACATCACGTTATCCCGGATGTGTTGGACTATTCAGAGTCTTGGTAATTATTTAGCAACACGAGAAAACACGATATAAACTATCAAACACAGGCCTGTCAAGTGATACTATACGCGAAGCAGCCTTTTCGCGCCATGTTATGTCAATGCCAGAAAAAATCATACAAAGAACGTCCAATAAGAGTAGCTTTGATCATTTGTGAGTGCCCGTGGCAGAAATACATGTACGTATCTGGCGTTCTGTCGGCATAGAACACCAATATATGTGTGTGTGTGTGTGTGTGTGTGTGTTGTTCGTATCTGTTTGAGTTAACTAAGTTTGTTTTCACTGTTTACTTGTTTTGGAGTAGTACATCCATTAGGTACGTATCACCGTTTGCGGTAAAAAAGCGGTGACGCAAAAACTGACAACACACCATCATAAAGTAAGTGCCCCAAAACAGTTCTTATGCCATTTCATTTATCCCCAATGATTCTTACTGGCTGTACTTTGGGAGCAAGTTTTCGGTCATACAGAATTTGTTAAACGCACGACACTTTTCATTGTTCACAGTCTTTATTCCGTTGCGTTCGTACTTTCGGAACAAAACTCTACTCTCAACTGAACATAGATACAGTAACTGACCTAGTGACATAATCAAAAGACACACGATATTTCGAAACATACTTGTTTCATTCTCAAGGGAAGATAAAATGACGCAGTAATGCCACCACAGAGTATAATCTGACGACACACACAGTGAGACACGGCAGGTGTGAAATACTGCAAAGAATGACTAATGAATGGGGGGGGGGGTGACAGGAAAGTGACGCAAACAAGTGTAACGTGCGTCTTTTAATTATGACGCTAGGTCAGTTACTGTATCTATGTTCAGTTGAGAGTAGAGTTTTGTTCCGAAAGTACGTACGTAACGGAATAAAGACTGTGATCAATGAAAAGTGTCGTGCATTTAACAAATTCTGTACAATGTTTCTTACATGAACGAACGTCATTTGATTTCTGCCCTAGGGTTAGATAACAACTTTATACCTATCAGCTATTGTCGTGTCACGTGACCGTACCCTTTTCTTGTACAATGCACATAATGGCAAAATAACAGCATCCATACAATGACAACAAATGTTCAAGGTGGAATTTCAAAAACGCCTTAACAGTTTTCTAAATACTCCCTTGTTTTCGGTTCATGCAACTTTTGAGTTTTTCCTAACACTCACGGAAGTCACATTTTCCCAAAGTGGATTACTTTAAAAACAATTCCTAACACATATTCGTTTCATGTGCATCCGAACAGGCATTCCTGAGATGTGATGTTACGAAGTTAGTCAAAATTGTAGCCTATCAAATTAATACATCTTAACGATAGAGAGCTCCTTCAAGGAATGTTTCGTTTCTTTTTGTCACAGCCTAAAAATGAGGCTGGTTAAACAAAAATCCATGACAATTGTACGTCATCCAGACCACGACAAAATGAATTTAATCCTTGGACATGTAATCCACCAGGGCTTTAACATGTCAAAAGGCCATGATAGGTTTCAACGGAGTTGGTCAGCCCGTCTGAAATAGGACCGCTATAATCCCGAGACAGTGCCAAGCCAACCTTTCAACTCTTACTAATGGTAAAGACCCATTGCTCTCCCAGCGAGAGATACTTAGAGAAAAGTTTATGAATCTTGATTTTTTGAGTTCACTGTTCAAGTGGCACACGAACATTTCAAGCAACAATAAGTTTCCTAAAACATCCACTCTGTCAAGTTCCTTTCTTTGACCATGGCTTTAACATAAAACCATGTTCTCCCACCGCAGGACAAAAATTCTTAAGAGACATTAAGAGATACCAAATTGCCAGGAGTTTCCTGCTAAATACATTCCTGTATGAACTAAGTTCAGTTTGTCAAACTCGTGAAATATAGATGCACATTTACATTTTGTATGTTTATTGCGTTCACGGCTGAAGGAAAGCTATTTTTGCACACGTATCACCTGTTTTAGCTATGGGTCAACTTGTCTTGTTCACTAGATTACCCAATTGTGTAATGCGTCAAACGCAGCACAGTTTCAAAACGTGTTTTTGTTGTTCCTACCCTCACAGTAGCGCCGCGGGAAAACCGTAATAGTTCACCAAGTCCTTTCTGGATCAAAAGGAAGTTTGATGGAAAAAGCCAGTTTTCCACGTATTATACATTCCATTGACGTTTTATCTTGCTTCACCATTCACAAACGACGAAGCGCGAGTCGCGAGGTAAGAGAAACATGAAACGCTCGTACTGAAGCAACTGATCTTAACAAATAATTTTAAAAATAAGTAATTGTGCATAAATTTAAAACATACTGTACCGCTCCAGATGACTTAGAGATTTTTGAAGACAAAGATGAAGAAAGATTTGCATTTTGCAACTAATAAATTATTCATCTGAAGACCTCCAGACTTTCAAGCAGTTTTAGGTAAAAAGTAGAAAAAACTAGGACACATTTTCAAAAAAGTAGGAAAAAGTAGGAACTGTAAAGTGAAAAGTAGGAAAAAGTAGGAACAAGAGCAGGCATTCAGGAGTAGTTTTCATCGATACTTACCAATAACATTCACCTCATGTGACAGGCAGTACTCACCATTAGTTGGAGAGCTAGCAAGATTTTATTCACACTTTTGAGTGCAAAAGGTTTGACTGAGTATTTCTATTGGACATCACCTACCATTGGAAGAAAGGGGCTTTGGTCCCTGAAGGGTCCAAGGAGGACCGAAAAATCCATTTAATTAAAATCCTGAGTGCAACATCCCTCTTAAGTTTATTTCATTTAAAATACCACTCAAATTAAAATGATGCAACTTAAGCCGCGTATATGCCTGGGGTTATAAATTAAAAGCCTTATTAATTAACGATTTATTTAAAATTTTAGGTGAAACAAAAATTCTTTTTCCAAAGGATAGCTTAGACAACATATCCACAAATTAAGACGCAGTTTTATCTGGGGTTTGCAGAAAAGACAGGGGTGTTTGGACCCCAGGGGACAAGAAGACCCTCAATAATGAACTAATAAAAGAGGAAACACGAAATTTTTATTTACTACTATGGTTGTACTTTGGGAGCAAGTTTTCGGTTATACAGAATTGGTTAAACGCACAACACTTTTCATTGTTCACAATCTTTATTCCGTTACATTCGTACTTTCGAAACAAAACTCTACTCTCAACTGAACATAGATAAAGTAACTGACCTAGCGACATAATTAAAAGACACGTTATTTCGAAACATACTTGTTTCATTCTCAAGTGAAGATAAAATGACGCAGTAATGACACCACAGAGCAATTACTACTATGGATAAAACATTATTTCAAATGAATAAAAATACAAATTATGAGCTGAAAAACTCTTGTGTAATTGATTAAGACACTTGTTAATTTTCGGCCAATTAACGATTTCTTTAAGCTTTTAAGTGCAACTAAAAATCTTTTTGCAAAAGATAGTTTAGTAATTCTGGTCACCATATCCACACCTTAAGATTGGATTTTACCTGAGGTTTGCAGATAAGACGTGGGTGCTTTGACCAGAAGGGATAAAAGAGCCCCCCCCCAACATGAACTTGCATAGGAAATGCGACAATTTTGATCATTACTATAGATAAAACATATTATTTCAAACACATCTGATGATATGACCAATTTACTCCCCAAAACAACAAAAATTAAACAAAAACATATATACTAAGTTAAGATACATCTGAGCTAACTACATAAGCTGGCTTCAAATTAATGCTGAGCTGCTTGAAGCATATTTAGTGGCAACAAATGTGATGCATGACACAGTTTATTGTTTCATTTGATAAAACCGAAATCCAAAAGGCAATAATAATTAACTCTGTTATAATTTAACTGCAAATATCTAAGTTGTGATCGTCGTCACTATCTTCATCAGATGATTCCATTTCTTTTGGTAGAGGATCACTGTCTTCGTCTACTGTCTTTATCATCACCTGTTTCACCATTGCTACCATTGTCGTCTGGCTCCATTTTGCTTTGAACCTCTTGAATAAGCGCAGTGGGCATCTGTTCTCCACTGAATCAAATGATGCGAAATTCGTTGTCAACATTTTCGCACCCGGTGAAGGGTATTTTGTGCAAGATTTAGAGGTGAGTACTACCACATACTCTAGCAACAAATGCACTTCTATACATGTGAAGTGGTAGTTCAGCTTCACACGGTGCAATACTGCTGCCCTCGATGCTTTTAAGCTTCTCAAATGGGTGCTTAGCATTGACTTTCCTATGTAGGTTTTGCCAACTATGTTGAACCAATGCCTGTTGAGTGGGACAAATTTCCCTGCTCTGTACGACACACAAACAAAATCTTGGGAAATTATGACCACTTCTTCTGTTGAGATATCACGGCACAATGAAGTAAAAGCTTTCTGGAATTTATCACTTTTTACCACGATTGCATATGGTCTATTCCTTCCTTACCTTACAAATGCACAGACATAGTCACATCCAGTGGACGCGGATACGATGAGGAGCGCAGCACACATAGCTTGGCCTATCACAGTAGCAATCTTAGTAACATTCAAATAACGCAGATGGACTTGTCTTATTGTCCCAACCTCCAACTTAATGAGAATGGTGTAGGAGCAAAATTTGAATGTCGGTGTCAGAAGCTCTTGTGACCATGTCGTCAGGTGTGGACGTGTCTACCTAAATAATATGAAGGATGACACTGGTGTCGGCTTCCAAGTGATTACAATTTAGAGATAGAACTGATTCTGTGCATACTTTCCCATCTTCAATGAAGTACCGAGTGCAATCTCAAATCACCCCCCAAATGCACTTCCCTTCCATCTAGAAGTGGACTGCAGAAGTTGCTCAACCAATCCTTGGTGAGAAAGACGGGTAGCTCTCGTTTCAACGACTCCCTCTCAAAATGCTCCGTGAAGCTTGGGCCTCTTTTATGTTCAGATCCTTCTATAACAAGTTCCCCTCCTACAACAGTGTCTTATTGTCCCTTGGGGTACAAACAGCCCCCTTGTCTTATCTACTAACCCTAGGAATAATTGGGTATCCAGATGTGACTATGGTGTCCAAGGTTGCTCAACTATCTTCTGGGAAATTTCGTTGCACTTAAAAGTTTAAATAAATCGTCGATTGGTTGTTAATTAATAAGAGTCTTAATTAATAACCAGGATTTTTTATGTCTTAAGTTTTATTTTTGTTCATTTCAAATGTTTTATCTATAGCAGAAACCAAATTCATTTTTGCAGGTCTTGTTATCCCGTAGGGTCCAAACACCCCGTGTTATCTGCAAAACCCATGAAAAAACGTTGTGAATATGGTGTTCAGAGTTACTAAACTATCTTTTGGAAAACGTTTTGTTGCACTTATAAGTTTAAATAAATAGTTAATTGGTCATTAATTAGTAGGCGTCTTAAACAATAACCGCAGTCTTAAGTCGCATCATTTTAATTTGAGTGGTGTTTGGAATGAAATAAAATTGAAACGGATGTTGCACACGAAAATTTAACTAAATGGGTTACTGGGTCCTCTTTTGGACCCCCCCTCAGGGACCAAAGCCCAGGATTGTGCAAACTAAGATGCCCCTTTCCTTCAATGGTAGGGGATTTGCAATAGAATTACGAACTCAAAAGTGTGAAAAAAGTCCCGCTGGCTCTCCAACATCATAGTCTCTTGGTTAGCATCGTTTCTGCTGGAGGAAGTCCTTCGTGTGCTGCTCCTGATAACGTTAAAACGAATACTCACCACTCCAAAAACATAACTTAGACGGAAAGTTTAGAGCAATGAGAAAAAAAAAGTAGGTAAAAGAAGGAAATATTAGGAATTTCAGAAAAATAGGATAAAGTAGGAACCGGCCAAAAATAGGAAAAAGTGGGAAAAGCAGGAACGCTTGAAAGCCTGGACCTCTGAATAATATGTGGAACTGTTTAAAAATTGATTAACACGTACGTTATGCCGACTTTGAGTACACAGACCACAAATTCACAATATCAAATGAAACTTATTGTCACCACACCTTGCCATGGCGTCATTAGAAAGAGGCAATACATTCAATTCTCTAAGCGCATGAGGTATGGGTTGTACGATTCACATCAACTGGCGTCTTCAACTTTTCTGGACCTTAGTTTGGCGAGCGATTAAACTTCATTTTATACGGAATTGATAAAATGTTATGAATCGAAAAAAAGATTTATCTGTTATCCGTTCTAAGAACAATCCGTGAAACCGCCTGTCCTGGCAATCACTGTGTTCTCGGAAAAATCTGAAACATTGTCAGTTAAATGCCAACGACCTCATCGTGGTGGTTAATTTAAGACATGAAAAATGACAAGTGTTATTTAGTTCCAATTCCAAAGAAATCCAAAAGGTAAAAAGGAAGATTTGCCCACTGTGGATAACATTTAGAGAATTTAAGTTGCTAGAAGCTAGTTTAGGGAATAGGACGTCTAAAATTGGAAATAATCAGAGCTTTTCGTATCTTATGCAACAAATCAAATCATTACTTTGACCCACATAAAAATCGCTAAAGCCGCATGCCGCATCAAAAATGACGAAATAATTCAGTTGGGTTCCCCGGAAAAATGTGATTCGCAATTATTGTTAGAGAATGTAGACACGGTTTTCGGTTTGGGGGAGGGGGGTGTTTCCGGATCATAACACGTGCTATACAGAAGCGAGAAAAAACAATGGCCTTCACGTCACTGTCAAGATCATAGCGATAAATTTGCGAGCTCGATTTCGAAAATGTCTTTGGGACGATGTCTCAAGAAGGAAATTTTAAGTGTAAATTGGACTGGCATCAATAGGCGACAGTAAAATTTGTTGTCATTGATGTAATGTTTAATGTCACAATGGAAAATTTGAATTTCAACATTGAAAATACTGTTACCGCCATATCTCAAGAAAGAGAATTCAGAACGTATTCTTCACAAAGGTCCAGAAGGTGCAGACGGGACAAACTCTCAAACCCAGACCCCTTGCAATCCGTGCATATGTTCTACTCCAATGACTGGACCATCGGAACCTGTGGAACTCAGAAATTCAACAAGACTTTTGTTTGAAGGGCATATCGTGCGTGATGTTGGATAGTTGTACATTGATCTTCACCGACTCGGCTTGGGCAAGTCCGATTTCTGTGTTCCACCTAAAGTCCCGATGACTCATTTAGTATCCACGGATCGCAAAGGGTCCCGATTGCGATCCCCAGGCTTGAAAGTACTAGTTTACGCTATGTGACCAGTTATGCGTCCACGCTATGCATGCATAGCACCTGAATCTGTGAAGCTCTTGATTTTTCACATTTTCTAATATTATTGAAATGTGTTATTGCAAAGCTGTCCACTATCTTATCTCTGCACAAAGAATTATATTATCAATTACTCAGTCACTGTGGAAAATGCTTCGTGAGCTTATTTGCCGACATCCAAAGTGATGACACTTAAAGACACGTCACATTCACAATTATAAGGCATGAATAACGCAATAACAAATATGGATATTTTGATTACACAATTCCACGAATTATTTTCCGACGCTGAAGCAATGCTTTTTAAAACACCCTTCAACACGCCGGATGTATCCGCAAGTTATAGGCTACAAAACCATAATTTGAATACAGGGTTGAATTCCAAGATGAAATTGCTCCCGATTTCCATAAATCCGGCCATAACTTAATCTTGATTGAGTTCGACAGTAGAAGACAGAAATTGTCGCCTTTAATCTCAGTTAAAGATTTTCGTATTCACATGAGATCGTAGCAACTACTAGCGGATATAAAGGGAACAGCCTCCTGCGACAGTATCTGAAAACTGTAATTGGGTCCCAGTTGCGAGATCTTGGATCCACCTTTGCACACAGGGCACCTGTTTCACAAAAATGTCGCATTTCTACGACCCTTTTCACACAGAGCCTAACGGAGACTTGCGCCAAAACGTACAGTACGACTGTCGTAAGTCTCGATCGTAAAACATCGTACAGTCTCGACGTTAGTTAAACAAGCCAGAAGCTTTAATGCTTTCAGTTGTCTCTTTCATGAAAGGTGGCTTACGACTCGAGTTAGAGAATTGATCTTACACTCTAAAGATCTATTTATGAAAAATAATTAAACAGTGGCAGATGTACTTTTTGAGTCAGGGGGAGGTTTAGGATTCGAGCGAATCCAAGACGCTTAGCGCCGAGCGCAGGGAAGGTCGGAAGGTTTTTTTCCCGTGTAAGATTTTTTGTGGTTTTTAGTAGCTGACTTCGTATTTCTGGCGAAATTTTTTCAATTTTTATTTTCGATCCTGTCCCGAGGGGAGGTTTGAATCCCCCGAACCCCCCTGTAGATCCGCCTCTGTTAAATTTCACTCCACAAAAATACTAGTCTCTGAGAATATACCCATTATAACTTTTAGTGACTCTGTTATTTCTAGGTACATGACAAAACTTTTATTCAGTAATTGTTAAGTGGAAGCGTAAGACCAAATTGATGATTTAGTCTCGAGTCAGTTTTTCATGAAAGAGACGACTGGCCAACAGGAGGGGTTTTCCGCAACAATAAGCACGGTGCATTGCAAGTACAAATCTCAAACGGTCAAAGCTAAAATAGGCTGTATATATTATGAATTCCGGACATGGTCAAAATAAGGTGAGCTCGGAATATTCTTGGATTTGGCTAAGAACAGAAAAGAGAAAAAGATGCACTAACCTTGAAAAGCCGAAGAATGTTTGCCACCATAATTGAAACCGAACTCGAGGCAGCACCAATAACACCAACCACTGGTTTTGAAGGTGTGTAAATCGGCCGTGTTCCGTTCGCACACTCGTATTCAGTCGAGTCGAGACTCGATATTTTTGACTTGATGAAATCCATTGACTGTTCAAGAGCGTACGTGTCCCGAGAGCAGGTGTCGAGGATATGTACTCCTATGGTGATATTTGGCAGTAAATTGTCGTCTGCGTTAATTTTATCCACGGCGTACATCATCGCTTCCATACGCTGAATTCCTTTTTCCTCCTTGAGATTTCCACAACTTGTTCCGGAGGGTCCCTTTTCGTGCATGGGAAAAAGTCCGCCAAAAATAATGTTGCCATTGGTCTTGACTTTCTTGTCGTCTGCCAGTGACAGTTCAAGGAATGTCAACATCAAAAGAAAGCACACAGTCGAAACTGGCAGCAGACGATCCATGACCGATTCCGAATCAGTTCATCTCCTCTGTAAGAAATGACTCAAATGTTAGTCAAAAGCGGTATAACCACGTCATAACGGAAACGCCGAGCGAAACCGACAGCTTCGTAGTGCAGCGGCGTATAACTCAATATCGACAGTATCATGCGACACCTTCTGGGCGAAGGAGTTAGGTGGCACGCTGAAGTTGATTTTCTGAGGAGATTTTTATTCAGACTTGTTCCTCGGAAGCTAACAAAACCCAATACTTTCGTAATTGTTAGACAAATACGGCCTTAAGCCGTTGATTTGCAGTAAATCACTGCATTTAAGTCCTTTATGAAATACAAGGTCTCTATCGACCAACAACCAGCCTTATATCGACGTTTGCTTCAACTTGTTTACGCTTTGCCGCGTGCCAACATAATCAGCAAATGATACGACAGCACGATTGTTTAATTATTAAAGTGACATAATTTTATGCTGGGTATGTAAATTAGGTGCCAGAATTTATTCATACCGATAATGGATCGGTATCCTTGTTAAGACGTAATCGAGTTAGCACGGCAAATAAGCAGTTAGTGGTCTGTGCCTCGGCTCATTTTGAAACCTGCGAATCATTACTTTAAGAAAAAAGCGACCGCCTTCATCAATTTCAGTCAAGGTTTCAGTCCTTGTTTCTCAAAAGCCGCTTAAACGCATACAAGACGATTTTGGTCCGGCAGTCGGCTTTGAGTAATCTAAACTAATTTCAGTTTTCTGATGGTACCATTTGCTTGTTTGGGAAATTACCGAGTTCAATAGTCTGTTCTCGCTGGTTTCCTGCGTGTCCGCTAGGGGGTAGAGAACACGCAGGTATCATTTAATGTTCCTCGGGAAATTTGTCTACACTGGCGTTTCTGATTGACAGGTAGAATTCTCAACAGCAGGCGCTTTACGTAAACAAACTGGCATGACTTATGGAGGAAGTGTAAATGGGGATATAGTTTGTGGTCTGTTGTACTGACAAATCGGTGCTTAATTCATGTACAAGAAATGCGAATGATCGGAAAGTTGTGGTTGTGTCTTTTCCTAGTGCATTTTTCTACTGTCGCCGAGTTTTGTTTACGTTGCTGTCCTATTGTATTCACACAGTATGAATAACACACCGGTTAAATCGGCCTGATGCGTGTGCATTGTATGTGCTTCAAGCACGCATGACATCGTTGTCACGGAAATAGTTCCACGAGCGGCTACCAATGGGCCTTAGGTAGGGTGCAAGTTTAAACCGAATGGACATGATTTCATATTTTTATTATCAGCGTTTACGACATACTCCATGCAACGTTGAGATACTTTTTAGTTAAATTTTTTTTTTCAAATTGTATTTACTGAAGAAATTACATATTCGTCGGTTCCTCGCACTCTCCCAGAAAAAGCTTGAACCTATCATTCACTGAAGATCAATTGAGACGAATACACTTTGCCGGGAACGACATTTGTAACGTTGACAGGTCTTTGATTTGATTTGGTCGCGTTGTTTTTTTCTGGTCTTGGCTTTCAAACTTGCCGAATCGACTCTCTCATTTGCAAAAAAACAGGGAAAAGTCAGCTGAGCTCAAGGCCCGTCTCGTTGGTTCTGCAAGTCAACGCTTGTTCTATGTTCACATCCAGTCAAGCTTGTGTAGAGACTGGGTCGCGGGGGTTGTGGGCCGTGGTCGTGGGGGTTGTGGGGGTTGTGGGGTCTGGAGTCGAGAGGGTTTTCGAACAACCCACAGGAAAAGTGTCTGAGATGAACACCACTCGTTGGAAAACAAATAATGCGTGTCTCGTCTTGTACATGGTCCCTGAGTTAATTTGCTACGGCTAACGGCTGATGATAAATTAACACGTCGCGTTTCCAACGGTAAACGATAGGCTTATTTTGGTCGTGCTCAAAGTGAAGAGCAGTTACATTGCCCCCCCCCTCTCCTTCTGAATCTGCCTATGCACCCTTGCTTGCAAACTCAGAGGCCGGGATTCTGCACCGAAACCCATCGTCTTGCTTGTAAAAAATTACATTTAACCTAATTAAGTTAGACCCATTGGTAGAATGACTTTGCCTAAATGATTCGAGTACATGTACTCTATATACAGGCTACTATCAAATGATTTTTCCACTTGTGCCCCGTGATTTCATGATTTGATTAAAATAACTTCACGACATGATGACTTCACCATGTTTGCTCGGATCATGACAGCGACAGATCCCTTGTCCGCGTATTTTTGCGTCCACTTATACCTTTAAATTACAAATAGCAAAGCAACATTAATGTTTGGAATACTATTATGAATGTCCAGTGACTAACTGAATATCAGACACTACTTTGAAAAGGGTTGAATATCCATGATCACCACAAGCAACCTGTCTATCAGTTCAAATCAAACAGGAAGTACTTCGAAGCATTATTTCACTTTTTCAAATGTCATTACCTTACAATGTATTGCCAAAAATATGAACTAGATTATTTAACCATATTTAATACGTCACTAAATTTTAAGTGTGACGATAGAGAATGCGATTCACCTAGAAACAAGTTATCTCGGGTAACAAAATATTTTACATTAAAAAACAACAGATTTTGGCGAATTTTTTTAGCCCTTCCAACTCTGTTTAATCATTAATAGGTGTTCTCTGTAGTACCGTGAATGGTTGAAGCCAATAGCCATTTTCCGATACAGCAGATACAGGGTGAATTACACCTTGTGCCAAATGGCAACAGGGTAGTTGGTGGACAACGTTCTACGTGGGTTTAAATATGCATACTCTCATTAAATTGTGAATATGCAAATATAGGGTCCTTCAGTGAGCCGGAAACCATCCGAGAACCAGTTATCATTACAATCTCACAAAAGTCTCGTTTTGCGAGACTATCTTTACGTAAATGGTTATATTTCGTCGTTAACGTAATGAAACAAAGCACAGTTTTTATTATTTGATTATTTCACTATCAATAACGTTATTTGGAATTTCTAGAAATTTTATACGATTACACTTGTTTTCAATTGTGTCAGCTGTGGTGAATTCTTTAAAATCTCAATTTATTTACAAATTGTTTCTTTTCCTGATTATACTTGTACACCCAGTTCTCCAGGAAGACACTGGGTGGCGCTTGCGATAAATTTAAATATTCACGGGTTTAATGAGACATAGCAGTAAGATGTTTCATAGCGTTTTCTTATTTTTTTCCGAGCATCATGACCCAAAACCGCCAATGTTGCGCTATTGGATTGTCAAACGATTCACACAATAATACCAAACGTCTCAAAATGAAATAAATTACGTCTCGTCTTTGTCAATACAGCAAAAGTCGCGGAACGTTAAAGAGCACTACGTAGAAAGTTCCCTATTACAAAAGACTTGCTTCCCGTAACAGGCAGCCGACCCATGTTACAAACGTAAAACACATTGACAATACGGAATACGTGAATTTGAACTTAACTTTATTTACATCAAATGACTCATTTCGACTGTTCAATATGAAGAGGATTTCCATGTTTTAGATGAATTGCTGTCAAGAAGATTTTGTTAGTCGAAAACGACAAGGTTCATTCACTACCTAATCTTTGTTTAGTTTAGAGGAAAGAAAATGTACAGTCAGTCAAACAGCGACCCAATAGTCTTCGTGAAAACAAAAATAGCTCGAGCTATACATGTACAAAGAAGACGACGGCGATTTTCAGCAGTTCGACATCGAAATGAAGGCGCGCAGGTGTTGTCAACATACATGTACACCTGTCAACTCATGAGTATATATGTCTGAACTTTAAAAAGAAAACCGAGTATCGAATATCCATAACAGCAACCCTTAATGAGCTTTCAATTAAAAATCTCAACAGAAAGCAAGCGTTGAAATGTCCACAGTGAACTTACTTGAGTCATCGAAATGTCTATGGTGTTCTGGGCGCGTAAGTATGGTGAAGACGCGAGCCGGTTTACAAACAAGGTTTAGATTTAAGCGGTGTGTTTTTGATCTGATAAATTGTATATCAGCTGACCTCTATGAAATCGAAACAGGTGTACAAGTGCATGTACCATAAGACTTAATGGCCTCTATACCAATTAGCAAATTTTCCAACCGATTACTTTTCTGGTTTTCTCAAACAAAATAAAACATCTAGACATGACTGAATAAATATTTTTGTGAAAAAAGCTTCAAAAGCCGAAGGCATTACCAATTTCAATTCATGTACGTGTTCACGGGCGGTGTCGTGCAGGGTGGAATTATTGATTTTCGTACGGATAGCAAAAGTCTATTCGTGCGCTCGCTGGAGTTTAGATTTGCATGATTCGAGTGAGCCAATTCAGGATCAAGGAGATGCCACGAAAGCGGCCGTCTGTTTTTACGCTGGTAGTTCATCTGTTCACTCGTATGTTTGATAAACTTTATTTCTGAGTGTTAAAACTATGACTTTAAAAATGAAGTAATGTTTACTGATCGCACACCCGTTTCTACTGGTGGCGCTGATGAGTGAGTGACCAGTATCAAACAATCTCGTGTATGAATTCTCTGTAACAGATACGTCACGCTAATCGTGCGCCGACAGGATGTACGCGCGCAGTATGACTTTAAATTCCGCGCAACAACAAGCTCACTATCGATATAAACTACAGTAAAATGTCACTATAAATAAATTTCCCGTTTTTAGTTTTGTGAAACACTTACTTTCAACAAATGTTAAATACTGACTTCCAAGTAGTTGTGGGAACATCAAATGCTAATTTGAGCCATTTTTGAAAACAAGTCTGGTACCTGATGAACCTTCAGGAACGCCCACGTTGAGGAATAGGATGGCTCAAATTTCAACGTGAGAAAATATTTTGTTCAGATATTCGGGTTTCTTTTTGAAAGAGAGTTTTAGTACTTTGTTGCTGATGGGTTATATTTCAACACCAAAACACACAAAAAGGATTAATCAGTCGTTCGATTATTGATTTCCACCACTTACAAACTTTTACTTAAAAATAAACTAATAAAATTCTTAAAGGCGAAGGCAACCTTTTTCCATGTCATTTTGAGCTAAAATAAGGTTGGTTAGTTATCCTAGACATATTTTTCACTTAATTACAGCATTTCGTAATTTTATTAATTATTCGTCCGCTTTTCCGGAAGTGACGTTTTAGGAGGCAAGCGCTTCCCGCCAATTTATTTTCACATAGTCTGACTGTGAGAGCTGCCGAGTCAGTCATTGTTCTACCTCGGTTGTGTTAAGTTCCGTCGTCGTTCGCTTTCATTTACTAGTCAGTCAACATGCCACACTGTTGCTGCGTACCGGGATGTAGTAATTATCGGCTCACGCGCGCTTTGGGAGTGCCTTTGCATCGCTTTCCGATGGATGACACACTTCGCCGTACTTGGCTCGTTCGTGTGAAGAACGCAGCGTTACCCGTCCACGCAACGTACAAAGCAGTGGAGAATTACCGTGTGTGTGGCAAGCACTTTCTGCCGTCCGATTACGAAAGGGATTTGTACGCTGAACTGATGAAGGTCCCCGCGAAACAACGCTTGAAGAAGGATGCCATTCCGTCTGTGTTGATTCCCGGCAGTGCCCCGTCGCCACCCCCGAGAAGTGCGTTTTTGAAGCGAGAAGCCTCGCGAGCTGTGGCCAGTACAGTGACTGGAGCCAGTGGAGGCACTTCATCTACTGTCACCCGTGCCTCCGAACGTACCCCAGAGCGTGCAATTCCTGGAACCAGTAGTGATTCGCCCTGTGCTGTTTTCTCCAGCCCAGAGCCTCTAAGCAGCCCTGCAGCGATATTGAGTAGTGGGAGTGATTACAGGCCCAGTTCGACACCCAGTGAAGAGGACAGTTCGTCGTCCAGTGAACAGATCGGTGAGCCAAACTTTGATAAGTTTATTGTGGACTTGTCTAAAGTGTTGGAGCTATTTAGAAGGTGCCAGGTGTGTGGCGAGGGAGTCACACGACACAATGTAAGCAGTTTGGGTGCTCAGGTCACCATCCAGTGGGAGTGTGTCACGGGACACTCTGGCAAGTGGGACAGTTGTTCCTCTGTCCGTGGTATGCCGGAGGTCCACTTAACCATGTCCAGTGGTGTGCTCTTCACTGGAAACACGTTTCAGTCGGTGAAGACAATGATGGACTTTGGAAAAGTCAAGTTTTTTTTCGAAAACAACATTCAACAACATTCAGAATTCCTATTTAATACCAGTTGTCAATGACGCATACATGTCACAACATCTCGAGTTGGTGGCGGAATTCATGGAGAAGGAGAACTTGTCTGACTCACCAGGGCGGTCCGCCAAGTATACCACATACACTCTAATGGAGGAAGAGACCAAAAAGATAATTGATGTGGAACTCGGAACAGCACAAGCATTCAATTGAGGTAGGCATAACAACGCACACAGTGCATTTGCACCAAGATGTGTCACCACGTCTGTCTTCAGTAGCCGCCTCGTTTCTCTCAACAGCTGCCTGTGCCTGTGTGTACTCTGCCTCGTTGTACTCGGGCTCAAACATGTACCCACCCACTGAATGTCCGTGAAAAAATTCCTCGTCACCACTGCTGTGAACAAGGTCTCCGTCACTCACACTACTGTCACTGTGATACGGGTCACCGACTCCAGCCATTTTCAGCTTACAACACACTAAACAATCCCTAAATCCAACGCAGTTGAGTTCTCTACTAACCTATCTTGCCGCAGAATACTCGCCGATGGAAAGTGGTGGCGACAATTGGTGAAAAATAGCACAAAACAAAAGTAGAATAGAACAGATTCGCACAGTAAGCTCAACGCAAAACCAAGTGGCGGGAAGCGCTTGCCTCCTAAAACGTCACTTCCGGAAAAGCGGACGAGTAATTAATAAAATTACGAAAAGCTGTAATTAAGTGAAAAATATGTCTAGGATAACCAACCAACCTTATTTTAGCTCAAAATGACATGGAAAAAGGTTGCCTTCGCCTTTAAACTCATTTAACTGTTTCCTAGCTCAGCTTAAAGTGGCTTAGAACACGATAAACCCCAAGAAACTGACTGTGTGTGAGCGCATGCGCGCATTTATCTTAAGTGGGAGGGAGATCAGAAACTCTGTGGTAGCCACAGAGTTTTCCTTCGCGTATTTCAAAACTCGTGATTTTTGTGATTTTTTCCTCTGGAAATTTCCTCACAGGGGAAAGTGAATTACTCTGTACTAGACGTTGCGAGATGGTACTTTTGTAAGAAAAATATTTTTGACGAGATTTCGCGTTCCATGTGTCTTTAACAATACTCTTTTTGCTTCAGTGTAGTTAAAAACTTCAAAAAACGGATTTTAACACCCATTAGTTCAGTCCAAACGGCCATTAAACAATGTTCATTCCTTACAACTACAAGCATTTTCAAACTTAACTGAATTTAATATGAACTGTTCAGTTTGATTTTTGGTTTTGGTGGTGCACCGCCACCTAAAATGGCCGCCGTAATGAGTGACAGCTGACTCGTGCATTATGGGTACTCACTGAACTGCCGCCGCGTATAATGAGGTATCTGCGGTAACCCCGCCCGTTATTTAAAAAGAAATAATAGGCACACACACAAACAGGACTGAAAATTAAGAAAATTAAACATTTTAAAGATATCTCTCGATTGACGAAACTCATTCAATGTAGTGAATGCAAAGGAAAGATGACCTTTAAAAGCAGTAACAAACAGCCTATAAATTCATATCTATGTTTATACCATTTCCAGAAAACGAGTCTAATATAAGCTAGTTACGTGTTGCTACTGTAAGCTTCTAAATCAAAACTTACTATTTTCGTCGAAAGAGCCAATAATACATACAAAAACGTGAGTAATTGTGGTATTGTGACCTTTCATTAAAACGTTGTGACGTACGAGGGCGAAAAGCCAATCTCGTAACAGTTATAAAATATCAAAGCCGTTATGCTCATGTCTCTGACGCTAGTTAACTTAGAATGAAAATCGGTTAGGCGATCACTCTAATAAGCCTGATCTTTGAGCTGGGTCGGTAGATAGGTAGGCATTTCAAACATGAGAAGTGAGAGTAATATCAATTACATGTGAATCAACGTTGTTGAGAACTAATACATTTTCTTTTCTTACACAATTCTTTGGTCAGGTTGCAAACAAAACGTCACTCGTGTAATAGCTAGTTGTAATCGCTTTGCACGTGATGTATCGACACACAGACATTCCTGCGAAACAAGCTGAGTTTTTATGGTGGGTTTACCTTTTGTTTGAGAACTTGTATTCATGAATGTGAGATGCAATAATACTAAATTTATAAATATTGGTCAAAAGAGGCTAAGTTTAAAGTTTATTAATTGAATATACCCATGCCTTCCATTCCAACCGCAGTACAACCGCATACAACAAGAACTGTTCACTTGCTCAGAACATCCCCAATTACCTGAAACCATTAGAGGCACAGCCATTCTGTGAAACGGGATGTCCAAAATTAACAGTTGAGTTAACTGACTAGCGTTCAATATAACTTTAAATTTAGAATTAAGTTTCTGTAAGACCCTAGAAAGATGTCAGTCAAGTTTGACCAACTTCACATCTCAGATAGATACTACGCAATATGCGCGCTTCTCCAAACCGTTATTTGGAAATGTTTTTGCATTGTTCCATTTTTTCATGAGAAGCTATCAAAATGTCAAATGATCTAATCAAATCAATGATTGAGAACCTGTAGAAAACGGACTAATTCTGTTACACGATGTCAGTTTTATGTTGTAACGGCTTTAATTATATTTGCCGGATTACCGAATTCTCATGTTTTAGTTTAATGACCATAGTTTTCGCTATGAAATAACAGAACAATTATGAGGCCACCGATTAGTTTTTGCGGTATTTTAGCTCAAACACTGTCACATAGTTTGGCAAAAGTATTTGAATGGTGACAAGTAAGTCTCATTTACAAACAACATTTTTAAATGTAAGCAGAGCCGATGGTTCTGCTGCTCACAATCGGTTTTAGGACGTGCGACAGATTCATTCCGGTATCTTTGTACAAGGGATACTTCTTGTTCATATAACTTTGCACACAGCTATGAAACAACAAAGTCCGTTACGTTTTTACTTTACTTGAACTCGTCGTTTGCCGAAATTGGTCTCCAGTGACCTCTATTAACACCTGAAAACGTTGGACTACGAGCCCTAAGGTCGCGATTTCGAAGCTGCCTGGGTGCTGGTCTCAAATACACAGTCGATTGTCGGTCGCCCATAGTGTCTATTTAAAGCAAACTGACGTGTCCACTGTCAGCCACAGCTTCTTGCACCACCCAAGGTACTTGATTGATTTAAGTCCGTCATGCAATGACACCATTTGTTTCTACGCTGCAAATCACCAACAATTTCGTATTAGTTTTTAGTAGGGATGTCCATCAAAAGTACACACGGAAATTGCTATTACGTTATGGCTTACTATTTCCACTACAAAGCGTGTTTGCGAAAACAGGATCTGTTCACATTTATTGAAGTCTATACATCGACACTGACATGTGCACTCGTCTTCTTCCTTTCAACACGTCAACACGCTTAAAAGCAAAAACAAATGTCCAATAAGAAAAATCATTTGTCAAGCTGTCACAAGGTCACTTAAATTTTAACTCAATTTTCACACAAAACCCTTTTCCATCAAAATCTGAATGCGTACACTCTAAAAATATGATGTAACAACACGCTATAGCCAGAGGACGTATCGATAGCGATGTACACGGAATAAATTAATTGCAATTCGAGACCCAATGAACGGGTAGGGCCCAAATGAGCTGGTTGCACAACGCCATCTAATGGCCTTGTCGAGACTCCGTGGGTGAAGCCTCAGTGCGATATTACGTCCACCACTATCGTAAGCTTTTTCTGGGTCTTCTGGAAATCTGCTTGTGATTAAGGAATTAAAGCGACGTTTATTTTAAAAAACTGGACTCGTCTGTTGCAAAAATATGCTATTCTTGACTTAACTAGACATAATTTAAGCTTAACGAGAAGAGAACACAATGAATATTTCATGGTGCAGTCCGAGTTTGTTATGCCTTAGCAAATTAATGTTGACGTGGTGTGCAAATAAACATGAACTTTTAGATGAACGTGGACCAGACGCTGACTTCGATGGCTTACATACCCGAGAGGGTCAGAGTTGACGACAAATCACCCGTGCTGGGATAGGCAATGTTTATTCTGCTAGGGACGAGGCGACACCTACCGGAGGATTGTTTCCCTCAGAAAAGATTGTTTTCAAAATAACGACCATCATGTTATGTCCTTTATAATAATGTAGGCCAACCCCTCCAAAGGTGGCCAAAAACGGAGGCCCTTGAGTGATCTCATAAAACAGCTTATTATTGACATATTCTTATTAAAATGACATAAGCAAAAATTCATTTTCAATTCTCATAAGTGGGAATCCTTGTATCAGCAGCTTGACTCACGAGGAACAATGCCAGGTCCCGTAATCTCAGACATGAAAAATAATTCAGCTACGTTAAAAACACACAAATTTGATTGCATTTCCCCCTTGTCATCAAAGTCTGCATTAAGAACTATCGTACGTGGCATCTCATGGTGATCGAGCGAAGACATAAACTTGTCTGGGAACAAACTATGTGAGAGAATAAACGGGTCAAAAGGAACGAGAAAGCCAAGACTATGGCACGTTCCATCGCTTGTTACGCAGATAGCTCCTTGCAGATCCCATCGTAACTGCCATGAACGCTGCACGCGACACTATTCTGTGTCAGTTTCACCGGCACGCCTGCGAGCAGGTACAGGAAACGTGGGCCTACATGTACACCTGTGACGTGTGTATCAACCCGATAAATCAAGTCTTACGGTATCTTGAAGACAATGATAACTCACATGCGAGCATGTAATCGACATTCTAATATAAACTTTCACATAAAATGAAGCTAGGACATTTTCAAAAGTATAGAAGCGGAAATTTGCCACAAATGTACATATTACAGAAAACCCCGTTACCTTTAGACAACAAAAGTTATTAATACAGAATTTACAAAAATGTCACAATTCAGCAGTATTGGAGAGAGCTCCTGACACCTGGTGGGAAAATTATTTTCAGGGATTGAGTTTCAACCAATATTTGTATGTCATTAGACACAGCTTTCGCTTGGCTCAATACATTATAGATGAGATGCAGAACAGTGACCTATCTATAACATTCAAGGGTCATTGGAACATACTGGATATTCAATCCTTTATTTTTACCAGCACCTTGAATTCTTGTCAAATTATCAGGATTATTGAAGCAGTTCTAGCTGTTTTAGTGATTTTAGAACATCCGCAGCGGCCATCTTGGAAATGCCATTGTGACAACTGACAAAACGTAGACGAAGAGGCGTAGATGTCAGAATAGCAACGTCGCACGTATCAGATCAAAGGGCAATCAATGTATAAAGATCCAGCAGCAATAAAATGACTGCGATAATGTTCAAACATGCAATGACAATTTGTGTGCATAAATTAATACAGACGACACATGTACTCTGTGCAACTGATCGAAATCATTGGTTCTCATGTTTTTGTTTCAAAACAGATCACGCAGCGTCAGCTTTCTGAGCTCTGAAATTTTCAAATTTTGAAATACGATTTAATACGACTAATTGTTGCCAAGATGTCGCGAACCTGGCCTGGTGAGACAACTGTGGAAGAGAAACAAGCCTCTCTTTGCAGTTATGGGCTTGGTGAAATAGCCACTGCAACCGCCAGCACGTCACTTACCTGAGTTTGCCTGTTCGCGAAATAGGGTAGTGATTCGTGCATGCCCGGTTACATCCATTAGTTTTGAATAAATGTCGTTGAAATTCAGCAACTTGAACATAAATTATGCAACGGCAGTTAGCTGAACTCTGGAGACAAAAACCATTAGAGTGAATGTTAAATCTTGTTAAGCTGTCTAACTATGTGGTACATTCAATGGGACATGATTTAAATTTCCGTTCAGGTGGATCAACAACAATGGTCAATCTTTGTTATCGTAAGTTAACGAGACAATAAATCTTGTTTAATTGATTAAAATACAATGAGGAAATTAAAGAAAAGCAATCAACGTCGAGATTGTGCAGACGGAAACTGTCGTCGAGGGGAAACTTCACCCTGCATTTGGTACGAGTTAATCTTAAGAAAGTTTTAATCTATTATTTAGCCTTCTTAAAAGCACTTGTAAACACCCATATTCAAGCGACACAATCGCCACCAACGAAGCATGAATAAAATACGCGAAGTTGTGCAGAATTACACGAATTTTATCCCTGACAAAACTTCAGCAGTCACCAGATATACCTCGATTTTCTTGCAGAAATTGTTTTTCGTTTGCTTCTATTTTCATAAAATCTGCGAGGTCTGTGACTATCAATTCCCGCGGATGTTGAGCCACGCAATCTTCTGATACACGTATTGTCTTACTGGCAAGCCCACTTTGCCCGTATCACGTAACTTAGAGATCTGGCAGCATGTTCAACGGCACTACTCCGGTAACAGTTACCTCCAAGAAACACAAGTAGGAGTTTGTAATTTGCAAGTTGTCGTGCTTTCAAGGCGGGTTTGGCGATTTAGGAAAGCGAATTCATTATAACAATGCTGCAGACAGATCTAAATCATTTGAAACTGCAGCCTCGTCCCCAAGCCTCAAGATGACGGTGATCGGGTTAGCCATTTGAGGCTTGGTTATGGGAAATGAAATGTGACAGAATTCTGAAACATCTTTACAGAAATGGCCGGAATATCATGAGAAATATAACTTTGAAATTTTCTGCACTATAACATAAAAATGAAAACTTACGATATATTGCAGCAATTTAGGTATAAATTATTGCAGAAATGACGTATAAAAAGAACGATAACGAAAACAATGCTTTCTGCTTTATGAGTGGCATCAACAACGGCTGTGAAAATAATTAAAATCTGCCTTTTATTTAATAACATCAGGGCAGCGGCCAATCCTTGCGCAGAGGTTAATTCCCACAACCAAGCCTCAAATGACTAAACCGATCAGCGCCATCTTGAGGCTCGGGAACGAGGCTGTTGGAAGTGTTCGAGACTCGTCGAAGGATTCAATCGAATTAATTAACCAGAGTCGGGAAATATTATGAATAAAAACAAACAGTCAGAAGTAAACGCGTTTGCCAAGCTACTATTTGAAGACGGAAGAGGAACGCAAATCATATCGGCTCTCTGGCCGAGTGACTTATAGATTTCTGAAAATGGCAGCACACTCTAATCCAGCGTTTGCCTCATTTTAGATCTAAGCTAATCCTCCAATGTGCGTGGGCTCGTCACCTCTTTTCCTCACACACTCTCAGATTTTAAGTTGGCTTTCATTAACACCACAACACCGGATAATTTTAGGAACGAAGTAGATGATGAGGTCGCAGCCTCAATTTCAGTCAAATTTGATTGGAAGCCTATTATTGGGAATCTGCTGCAAGCCCGTAGCCAGCATTGAGAGAGGTGGATAGTTCGAATTTCTAGAACGGTGGACCTTTGATATTTTGCAAACGTCGACATTGTAGAGTTTTCGGTAAGACCCTTGACGAAGCTTAATCACGGGGAAGAGAAATCTGTATACACATCGCTGACTCTCTGCTCTATGTTCCTTAGAAAAGATGGAATTCGTAAAAAATGAAATGAGGATGCTGTGACGGTTGCTCACAAAGAACTACTCAACTTCCGACGCCATGTGGTCCAGAAAGAGAACGTTCACGCATTACATCCTGCCAAAATTTCAGACCAGGCATGCTTAAATGAATGATTACACCTCATTACATTCTCGGACGGAAATATGAAGTTTAGTCGGCGAATGACTTGATGAAATAATTATCTGGTGGTATTTTTGCATGTTACTTAAGATGCTTACATCGCTGGAAAAGGGAACAGCCCACTATTTTTACGGTTCAATACTCCGAAGGCTCACTATTCCGAAGGTTCACTACTCCGTAAATATTTAGACTGAGGTTTAATTTTTATACTTTTACGTGCAAAAATAAACGATACTTCGGTTATTATATGCACTGAGTGGATTACTTACCGAAAACAGCGCCCGGATACTAAAACACTTTGCTTGGATTTCATGCGCATGCAAAATATCCCGCATGTGTTGATATGGAAAAATGAGTACTTACTGTACGTACTTGCACTTTTAAAAGAATATGGATTAGAAATATCAATGAATTGTCGACCACGATACATTCGTCAAACCCATGTCACGATCGCATCACAGCGAGACTGAAAAGTTTAGGCCGCTGCGCCTCAACCTCACCCAAGGAACCACGGCCAAGGCCGGGTCGAAACAAAATGGCCACCCTGTCTCTACCAGTCTTCACGAAGTCAGGAAATCACAGTCACATTCATTTATCTTAAATTTAAAAGCGCCGTTGGTCGCAGCAGCCCTGACCCGTGTCCCAGATGTTGTACCTTCTTGAGAATGAGTGATGAGTAGACAATCAGAGCAATGAACTATTGGGGTCCTGCCACCCGTTCCCAATACCGTAACTCCATTCAAGAGTCTATTATCATGCAAGCGTTACATGCTTGTAAGTCATTGTAATACATTACAACAAAACGTTATACACCGTAACAGTCTTCAACAAGCCCATAAGGCCTTTTCTTTGAGCAACCAGAACAAGTGTGAAGTCGTGAGACCTGAGAGTTCCGAGATGGCGGGCGGTACTTTCATTTGAGGCTGCCATTTTGTAAACGCGGCGCGAAATACAGATTGACGCTAGTCTCGAAGCTGAATATAAGGGAAAATCATGGCAGTAAGAGTATAGACATTGACTTGATCCTAGGGCGCACTGGAACACGCATATAGGACACGCTGAAGAGTGTTACGGTGTATAATGTAGTATAGTAATATATTACAGTGAGGTGCAAGCATGTAAAGGCTGGTATTTTAATAGCCTCTTGAATAGAGTTACCGTGTTTGGAAAGGTCTTGCATTCGGAATTCTGGAAATTCGAAGTAGTGAATTTTCGGAGCAGCAGACCTTCGGAGCAATGGACCTTCGGAGTCGTGAGCCTTTGGAATGTAACCTAGGAAATCTTTTCCATTAATTTTGTTGCTCGTATGAAGTTCGATCGAACCACCCGAACCCCCTGGCCACGGGCCCGGGCTGTTCATAATGAAATCCAAAAACATAGCACATGTTGATGTTTTCAAGGCCCGGTCAAAGCTACTAACTCCAAGATGGCAGTAGTAACAAAAGAGCCTGCCAATGCGTAATAGGGTTCACAAAACCGAGTGTTCTGGTCAACTATATTCAAAAGAAACTATATGCATTTACTGTAATAGTTGGTTTTCAAGGGGATTTAAAATGATGCTGTCTAACATGCGGATTTTATTGGGCTTGTACGAAAATGAATGGCTCCGAAATGCATAGTTAAAACTGTTTGATCAGTGGATTTTGAAGAAAGGTTTGATGTGGTGGAAGAAAGGAATCCTTTTCGAAGTTTAGAGCGAAGCGTAACGGTAAACTCTTTATTGTTAACAGGAAGTGGAAGTAGGTTCTTACCTTTTCTGATATTACGCCTAGCCTCGAAGTTTATAAAGATCACTTGGTATGGGATTAGATAATCACAGTTCTTTTCTGATTCCTGGTTTGTCTTTAGAATAGCTGACACAGGGAGCGCTGTACTTCCGGTATGTAAAGTTTCCAACCGGCACCTCGGAGTTTAGTGCCTATATGTAGTAACCCCACGGAGTTATTATGGAAGAGCTTAACACATGTACCATATTGTCTAAGTCGGGCTAAACGCTTAATCTCCCAAGCCCATGTATTTTGATTGTTGTAAGGTCACGTGGTGTTACTGGGAGACGCATAAACAAAATGTCATTTCAGATAAGTAAATTCAAATTCCAGCAAAAGCTTGTTTGCTTTTTCAAAACAATGTCTACTCGGGCTTATCCTTTGTTTGAATTGAAAGTCAGGTTAATTAAATCGAGTGACGGCCATGCTGTCTTGGATACAGAAACTAATCCGCCGTGACAAAAAAACGCCGTGATTCTGGTCGGAAAAAAAGTAACGACACGTCAGTTCTTTTCAAGTCTACAAAAATTTTCGAATCTGAGTAAAGAGAAAAGTGAGGTGGATTTTAAAATAGTAAGTGATAGAAACCAAAAATAAATTAATCAGAAACCATGCTTTTATTGCGCTTTTAAAACGATAGTCTCCTAAAACGTCGAACTTAAACTGAAACGTTTCCTTGGAATGTCGTCGTTCTATAGTGGTAATTTAGTACTATCCGAGTATTTTTTTCAGCAATTAGACGGCGTGGATAACAAATGCTTATGTTTACTTAAACGTCTGGCCCACCCTCGTGACTTTACTGTCGTGTAAAACCGGGGTCTATTCAAAACCAGTTTACTAGTTTCACGCAAGTTTTCGCGAAACATTTCCATACCAAGCATTAATTGTAAAAGCCCAATCAGTTCCAGGAGCCGCAGTTGTCTCACGCAGAGTGCACCAAGGACAACAAATTGCTGCTGCCGACAGGTGGCGTGTCTACAAGTATTCAAAAGCCCGCACATTCATGGCCAAAGCAGCACTGAAAAAAGGGGGCTATAGCCCGCCCAGCCCCCTATGTTGCGTCGCCCTAGACATTTTATTATACAACATCTGTAACAACTCGTGGGCGACTGTGATAATGTAATTCACTGGTGTGGCTAAACCATCGCTGCCTAAAGATGGCTCTGACAGTTTCAGCGTCAGTTAGGATGTGGGCTGATCGTTAACCGTAGGAGGGGACACGAATCTGGATTTTACGGTACACTTCCTTTACATTTTTTTCGCAGCGCTCACTTGTTACCAGAGACCAGTCGCAAATTGACAACGACTGAGACGGTAAAACTTCTGGCGTCGTTTTTTATTTCGAGATTCCAGTCACAAAATATGAAATGTCTGATCGACAGCCACCGAAAAACGCTAGTATTCACACTGGTTAGCTCTCAAATATGGTCTACCCAGACACGAGTCAAGTCATTTAGTCCATTAGCAGTTTCAACGTGATTCGATAGTTTCTTCGCTCAAGCCAATATTTGTGTGCGCTGAACGGTGTGTCAGACCACTCAGTTTCTGCCCATTAAATACCTTGTGATCACCGAGGACGCTTATCGTAACTTTAACGTAGAGTATTGTAGACCTACTTCGTTCCTTCAGGGACCCTGTCCGACAACTGGACGGTGTCTCAACCATGACAAGTTAAAGGCAGGTTTGAAACGGGCATGATTTCCTTTACTAATTTTATGCTTTTACATATTCGAAAACCGTAACAACTTTTATATAAAATGCATTTTATTTGTAGTATTAATGCACTACGCAAGTAACAAGCAAATTGTTCTTCAATTGTGAAGGTATTAATGCGTAGACTACTTACCTGGGCTGCGTTCCGTAACGGACATTAGCTTGCACTTCGCTTGCGGAACGGAAACACTGAATTGTATTCCATATTTTATTAATTCAGTCACGCAATTCAACATTCCAACCTAATCAATCAATCACATTAGTTAGGCAGCCATAATAGTTTGACTACTACAAATACCCGTATGCTTGTATTACTCACGCGGAACTTGCATGTGTAACCGATCGTAACTGGTCCATAACGATTTCAATGTGTTTTCGGTCAACAGGATGTTTTAGTTAAGTAAGTCATTGTTTTATAATTAAAACCCTGGACATAATGGTTCGCTTTCTAGGATAAAAATTGCATTTAACGTGTTACCATTTATTTGTGTATCAATGAAAAATCACGGAAATGTGGGGTCGGTTCGAGCCAAAAAAATATCCAGGAATTTTTTGAAAATGGGTACAATTAAGTTACATGTATCTAACAAAGACAGATTTTGATTTTTGTTGGAATTGTAAATGTAGTTTCCAAAATAGGCGCCCGTTTTCTGAAAAGTACTCTTGTCCATGGGTACATTTGTTTGCTTCAAAATGCTGTCAAAATATTCCACAACGCAATCGACAACCACATGAAAACGCAAAAAGAAAGTTTAACGGTTATCGTACGCATTTTGCGGAGGCGTATTCATGGAAACTCCGGACAGTAGCCCTCAGTTTGTATCATTGAGTACAGCAAAATCTGCGGCAATCACACATGAACTTACTTTGTATCACGTCATACTCATGTCTGATTTCAAAAGTGTTATGACTTTTGGTGTTTGTTAACACTGGGGTACACGGAACAAATAATGTAAAACAAACGTGATTCTGTACAGCTGGCCTCTGTTACAAGGAGTTTCGCCAAGCCTTGTATTTGTCTCCTCAGTTGGCAGGACATGCCATAAATCACATTTTTGCACCGACTTTTCTGGGAAAATAGTTTTTGGTACTTTAGTGGTCGTACACATGCATGTAGTACATGTAAATGTAAGAGCGAATAGCAAAGACCATAGCTCATGTGATATCGAAATATTATCAAATTTGCGAGACGTCTAGTCGGTAATTCAAGTTACATTGGATTTCACGTGAAATGTATGTAAACTAATGTTAAATGATCTCAAAAGTGATCAGTGGCCATTTGCATTAGCCCATGGCATCAGCTGTAAAAGGTGTTTTCAGCATGCCCACAGATGGTGCTGAACTACAATGACTATACACCAACAGCGCAAGGTTTCCAACAAGCTGATTCCCAACGATGCTTTTATAGACGAAAATCACCCGGTCAGAATTGAGGACGTGATCGACTGAAACAAATTGAGGTCGTTCCTCTCGTTAAATCCAGATTTGGCTTTTTATTTCCGAAAACAACTTGCAACAACATAGCGAGGCAACGTTGCAATCATAAAATGCACGTACTTTTAATTTTTCTTGACTGTTCTTGAAAAGAAATGCAGTTTGTTGCCTAATTGTGGTATTTTTGCAACCGCGGGTGTTCATAAACACTCCACCACTTCCTGTCCACTTCCTTGACGTCTTTGAATCTACAGCAGCATTGCGCAACAAATTTCCTTTCCAAAAATTTACTACTCGCATACTTTCGTGGCACTATAAAAAGGTTGCTACGCGTTGTTGTTAAGGACACAATGCCGCGTTTTACCATCAATTTTAACGACGTAAATTTGAAATTGCAAGTGTTCCAAACATGCAGAATCGTTTGTAGTTTGGACACAACACCTTTTCAAGCGTAAAGGCGAATTCGTGCAAGTAATGAGTTGTTTGTTTGCTACACACATGTCACAGACTAACAACATAGCACGAAACGGCTGACGTACGTGTTTTCATAATAAAGTAGCACATTTTTGGAACATTCTGTAATTCACGGTTGCGTAGGACCCTACGAAAATGTTCAAATAAGGCTAATTGGCCAGGCGGGATAAAATTTCTTCATTATATTGTGTCATAACTGCAGTCAGTACATCGTTTTTGTTGGCACGTTCCTTTTGTGACTAACGTTGGCAAATTCCGATATGTAATAACGTTTCAACCACAGGTATTTCCATACATTCTTGAGTCTGAAGTGTAGCTGCGCTGGTTATTTTTGATGCACCGGCTAAATTTAAACTAAATTACGAATAGAACAGTTTGTCAAAATTTGTTTGCGTTAAAAATCATTTCCGTTTAACACTTTAAAGTGTCAACATAATAACCTGTATGATCCCCGAGACCTTTGGAACTCGACTGAACGCCAGTTTAGGCACGACGGCGGGTACACGTACATGTATAAACCCAACTGCAACGGAATTGCAGAGGTCACGGATGAGGGCATTACGGCTGGCCAGTAACAAAAACGATGATGATTTAAAGTGGGTTAATAGAAAAAAACTACCAAGAAATGACCTTGGCGTGTAAATAAATATTCCCATGATATGTGTGCCAGTAGGAAGTTTTTAGTGGCAGAAGTCTCCTCGTGCTACACCGCAATGATCTGAGCGGCACTATTTCAGGGGAACAGAACAACTCGGTTTATAATCTCGCTCGCAATTTGTAATAGTTGTTAATGCACGGTTGTTTCCAACAGTGATGAGGTCTGCACAACGCGAATATTTTTTCATTAAAATTTGCGATAGGGTCTCTGCGAAACTCCAAACACACCGAAAGGAAAATCACACAGTGTGAGTCATACCCCCGCCGTGTGGTACACAATTACCCTTGGCAAAGTAGACGCAGTTTCCATGCAGAAGACACACAGTCCCTCTTATCCACTCTTGGCGCTGCATGTCCATGTGTGTGACTCAAAAGCCGCGCTATTGGGTAAACAAAATTTTAACTCATAGCACAGTTTTAGAATCTGAGACGGCGTCAAGTCAACTCATGAATTGCTATGAAGTGCATTTTGCGGACTAGCCTATAGCCACCCTTTAGTCACAAACATCTTGGAAAATTGTACAACCTGGAAATTGATATCGAAAATTTATGAGATAAAATTGAATTAAAGGGAAAATATCTTAATGAGCTATTAATACAAATTACACCGCCAAACAAGCTTATACTTAGGTGACGTCATCACAATCCGCACCACACAGTCTGTTTCATCAAATAGAACCATCTTTGCAAAAAAATTCATCCGGGCAGTGCGTTCTTCTACAACTTGGGGATAATTTTGATAATTTGCAGTTAGCTTTCAAAATTATTTCCTTCACACACGAATGCAATTTTTTAAATGTGAAAAGCGAATGAAATGTAGACCGTCAATTATCAAAGACGAAACATTAATAAAAACGTCTTGAGAATGTTGTCTAAAACAAACTATAAATATTCAGATAACAAAATACACGTGCGCTCACGGTTGAGCGTGTTTGTATGCCTAAGGCAAGACGAACGAAAGCAACGGCAATAGTTGTCAAATCTGACTGAATATCCCTTTAGCTACGGCTAATCTAAGTCACCACCAGCTGGGAGAAACGACGGTTCAATGGGGACAGGGAATCGGAAATCAAGGTTAACCAATTCAAACTGTTTTCAAGGGACCAGAATAGCAACTCATTCATCTAGCTATACAATCCACGTGTTGCGTATGGGGCAGTCGTTCCGAATTTTATGTGTAAAGGAATTCACGGCCTATTTGACATGAGGTCAATATAATCAATTGATTTCGTTTCCAGCAATAAATGACGCTAAGTTTATCCCATTTCTCGAGATAACCCAACAACTGCTCTTTATGAAACAGCCCGCGAGTAGCAAAGGAAATTTCGATGTTGTTTACTTTCATTCGCACCGTGCCCGTTGATTCCAAGCCGTTTGGGATGTCAGATCACGTGGTGTCCAATCTGACATCAATCAAAATTGCTACCTCACCTGATTGTGGGTAACACAACAAGTGGGTTCGTGGTATTTGTGAAATCAAAAGGCATCAAAACGCTGATTGTCAACATTTAAAAGGTCCACTAATAAGCATAATTTTGGGGTTTGATGCATGTATTTGGACGTGGCAAGTGAAATGAAGTAGAAAACGCACAATTGGCAAAAATATGTAGAGTGGAGTCCTTTATAATCTTTAAGTGCTCGTTTTTCCTATTATAAAAATAAGTATACTGCCTGAGTCCCCAGACCCAAACATACTCAAATATACATGACCTGTAGAAGTACAGCAAATGTGTTCAACAGGAAAAGATTGATAGTTTGCAATTAACGTTTATCTTTTGGGCTTTTCTCGTAGGATGAGAAATTGTTCTTGAAAGAAATAGGGTAGTCAGAAAACGAGGCGTGGTGTTGATGATTTACTGTGTACAGGTTTACAGCTTACGTTTCAAACGTTAAGGAGGCCGGGGTCCGTTTCATGACAAGCGACTTTTAAGTCTTAAAAGACTTTTGACAGAAAAATTTGATCGTATGCTCCAACTTCATATTGTTGACTAAAGGTGTCGCTAATTAATTACGAGTTCATTACAGCCTAGAAATAATTGATAGAAAGTAACTCAGTCACTAGCAGTTATGTATGTGTTTTCTGAGACTTTTGCGTTTTTGGTTGAGTGAGATTGAATCCCCCTTTCAGAAATAGTTATTAGTCTTGAGTCAAGATTTAAGTTACTTTTAATAAAGAAATTTGGTTTATCTTTAGGTCCTTGTTATTACTGTTTCATAAATGAACGTCACCCTTACAGTCGTTTAATTGGTCATTTCTCTCATTATGACAGTGCAATTGATAAAACAGGTCAAAGACAACGATTTTTAAACATTTCAAAACAATGACAACATTATTTTTCTACCCAAACTTGCCATTCAGGGTGTCAGCAAGTATAAAAACTGTCAAAATAATCGTTTTTTTGATCAAATTCGCCACCAACTCGTCCAAAATTTGACCATTCCAAGACAATGGAAGTTTATTTTTCAAATTCTTTCGCAAGTCTTTTGCGAGAGCTAATTTCGTGATTTCACCGATGTCGTAAAAGGAAATAAATGCACCTTTAGCATTTCAAACTAAAGTCACCTCGCAAGAACATTGAACCGCTGTGAACCAAACCTTGTGGCACATTTACTTCGGAACAATTGTTTTTCTTAAAACGGTTTTCTCTTACAGCTCGACATATATCCTAAAGACCAAAACCAAATTACCAGGCGTCTCTCATGTACAAATTATGTCCATCCACACTTATTGTTTTAAAATGAATATTGAAAACATCCACTTCTAGCAAAATCTGAGCAAAATGAAACGAGAGTTATTACATTTGTAACGCAAAGGACGAGTTGTTTACGTCGATAAATAATAGATCCTCTTAAATTGCAGCGAATGTGGTACAGTGGTTTTGAATTATTAAAGTGCCAAATCTGTGTACATGGTTTGTGAAATAAGTCAAGGTTAAACCAACCCATGTTTCCCTAAGGTAATCGTATTAACAAAGATTACCTGTACACATAGTAAAATGTTTAATTAAAATAACGTTTATCACTTCAATGCCATCGTTCCTTTGTACACAAGCACAGCCACGCCAACCGTCTGGCTTGATGACAGCACAGTACGTGTCCACACTTCGAATTTGACTTTCTCAAAAGGGCTGGGACGACGTGGAACAGTATTTCGATTCAGCATACAATTTTCTTGTAAATGATAAACGAATCTTAAACACAATTTTCCATTAAAACATCACCTAGTTTTGCTAAGGAGGTACGCCTTACGCATTTTGGAAACCAAATTTAGATGCACCCTTCAGCGAAGTCGTTTGCCTCCGAAAACCCAAATCCATGCAGCCGACGAGCCGTGGAAAAAGTGACAACAATCGAGTGAAATACATGTACCGGTGCGAGAATGAAGTCAGCTGATCGACCGAAATGGCTTGACTCAGGCATTGTCAGTTTTCGATCACTGTTTGAATTTCGGTCGAACGTTAAATCGCCAATCTTTGTTTTTGATCTATGACATTTTCAGACTTTACACAAGTCACATGCTCTCTCAAAACCTTATAATCTAACAAAGTCGGTGTATGGTAAAAAGGTATTTGCCTGAAAACGATGATTGCAGTACCCTTCATGAAGGTCTGAATGCAAAATGCGTGTTAGACACCCGCATCGAGAAGAACTTTAAGAAACCGATGTTTTTTATATTCTCCTCCATGAGCAAATAAGGGTCGTGAAATATTGAGTGAACCAAGCCGCTTTGACATGACTTTTCTGGTTAAACTTTCTAATTTCCATTGTTTTATTCGACTCAACCACGGACCATTAACTGCTAAAACTCAATAGGGTCAGCTTCATTGTTGAATAAAGACGTGCACCGCGAACTCCGTGACGTGTAATAACAACGGCTTGAAGGAAGGCGTTGCTTTCCCTTTTCAAATCATTACTCCGTGCACGATAAAGAACGACAAAGCTTCAGAGACAAATTTCCAAAGACTTCATTAAGCCTTACCTGTCACTTCTGTCACTCAATTACAAAGACCAATATCCAAACCAGAGGCAGGGGTAGGCTAATACATTGATGTATTGTACTGCAACGTCAACGTTTATCGTTTACGGCTTAACCTTTACAACAACTAAAAAATAAATTAAACAGCTCCGGGCAAGCAGGCAAAGGAACCAATTTAGTCAATCTTTTTGTTCATAATTTAGCCTGTGATTTTTTGTTACTTGTTTCTGTTAACAATGACATTTTAACATACCTCAGTCTGTCAACAAACGCCCGTAACTGACACCGAGTTACAACTTTCTTCTTTGTCCCGTCCTGTATATGAGCGTCTTCAATGGAACAACATTATCCTGAAACAGAGCGCCAGTTTAACACTAACACGTGTCGAGGACACATTTGGAGCACGCTCTGAGAGCCAATCAAGACTGGAACATGTGCTTTAATTCGTTTGACTAATTTTGATCAGGTGTTGACTCAATAGACAAGACAGATAACAAGTGAACGCTATAAGCAAACATCCACAAACATACACAGCCTCTTTGTGCCCTACTGGTGTTTGTTTGCTCTCGGTGTTTATTGTAGTCCGTATATCGATGTTCTATGGGTGACATGAATACAATTTAACTCATGAACGGCTCACGGATCAACAGGACTTATTTACGTAAATGCAAACGAACTCAGCAAAATATCAATGACATAAAAACCCTAGTTATTGACCAGCTCCATTGTTTGCAGAACGCGTTTAATGGTATTAGCCATTCTTCAAATAATCGCAAGTGTTTGAACAGAAAACGTTCCGGAGACGCGAGTAACACGCGAGTATGATCGAGAGCTTAGGCTACTAGCGACGGCCTCAGACGTGATTGGTCGGTGAGGTTAAGATGTTGAATTATGGGATAGAGTTTATTGTTTCCGTTGGGAAAACTTCTGACCACAAATGAGTGCAAATGTTTGGCTCTACAAATTGCAGCCCTGGTCTCGTTCAACAGCGGAATAATTACGACCACAAGTCAAGTATTTGATGCTTCGTAAAAGACCTTGCAAAGCTTTGCAAAATAGTTTGAGCAATTCTTAGTATTTCACTTCGTAAGAAGGAAAGTGGGTATAATAGTTGTATTCTGCCCAGAATGCATTGCGCTCAAATCATCCAGATATACAGAAATTGTTCTTCAATAGCAGATCGATTTAGTGATTTCGGATGTTATTTTTCGGATACTAGTCAGCACAGAGCCTAGGTTTAATAGGTGTACCAAGCATGGAAAAGTGACTTGGAGACTATGTGACCCTAATCAATCCAGAAAGTGAGCGAAGTGGTGCTTGTTTTCACTTAAAAACATCGTAGATGAATATTAACATGCCTTGATTCAGTTTCGCGCGCCCGCCGCCGAGTCTGAAGCTGGAGACATTATGTTGGAGGAATAGATCTTGACATGTTGACGCATAGGAAAGTGTCTCAGTTTGAATACAGCTATAAAGCAGTAATACGTAATTCAGCAAAATTGCTAGAAATTATAATCAATGTAGTCACTACGGCTTACTTCATTTAGCGTAGATTGGAGATGGAAAAGCTCGTTTTTGAACGGACACAAATGTCACTTTAACCAAGCAGGGGCGGGTCCACGGTTTTGAGTTAGGGGGGCCAGGGCAGAGTATTTGCCAGGATTTTGCTCGACAGACATTCGCACCCCCTAACAGTCAAATGGAATCTGGGAGAATTTTAGGGGGACATGACCTCCTTGCCCCCCACCTTAAATCCGCCACTGCCAAGTCGAGGAGTTATTTAGAGACTTGAACTAAACCGTGTCACAGACAAAAAGGTTAATATTTATGTCTCTGTCTTATCACGTGAATGTGTAGGTTGTTGCATCGGTGGACGTACTCAATATTAGAAACAAAATTGCGATCGCGTCTGAATACCATCTTCGAAAAGTTTAGAACTTATTTAAAGATGCCCTTTCCGCTCCATTTTAGTTAAAAACGTAATAAGTAAGTTCTCTCGAGACTTAAGCCAAAATGATGGTCATTCAACACAAGTCCAAATATTTTCAAACTTAAAAAATTCAATGCTTTTGTAGTTAAACGATTATTTTTTGGTAGTATGACACCATCTAAAATGGCGGCTATGATGAGCGGCAGCTGACTCATGCATAATGGATAATCACATAAAGTTTAAGCGGAACGCGGAAACCTGGTCCTTTTTTTCAAAATCTTTAACAAATAACAGTAAAGCTGGGATGAAAGTTACGAAATATTTATACTTTAATGATATCTTTCGAGTGACGGAACTCGTCTGTGTTCTACATGGGCAAATGTAACGGGAGATGTATTCTTAATGTTGTTCTATTCTAACCATGCAGACTTTCAAAAAGTTTGAAATCTGTTTATTCTTTCGTAAAAACAAAGAACGGTCTCGCACCTCAAGCCCAAAGAGTTAAAATGTATGAAATGATCCGCAGTAGAGCGATTAGACTCGATCAATTGGAGTTTATATCATGTCTAAATAACCAAATGAACAAACTCTGTGTGCAATCCCAATATACATGTACACGTCCTATTCGTAATCTGCATTAAAATGGGTTAATTCTAGTGAGACCCGCCCTTTAACTATTTTTGTGAAATGGTAAACCGGACAAGACATCGGCGCCGGTGTAAACAGGATAGACGGTCACCTCAAAATTCGCAGAAAATCGGTTGAAATCGGTCAAAGCTAATAGATATGTCACATTCGAAACATGGTATTTAATCTAGGTAGAAAATTCGAATTATAAGCCGTTCACCGATAATCCCCTGAATAATGCAATAAATATAGTACAATAGCACCCGATACAAAATTAATGAAAATGTTACGTAAGGACCTTTGTTTTTATTGTTATATCAAGATTCTAATTTGGCAGGTCGCACATGTATTCAGTCACTGACGTCGTCCTAACGATCGGATAGACACAGTAAAAATGGAGAAGTTGTGCACTGTAGAAAAAAGCACTACAATTTAACGATAGTTAAGTATTAAAGGTTCTTTACAGAAATTAGTAGCAGCGCGGAATCGAACCCTCTTTTTCCGCTGTGTCAGGTGAAAGCTCTACCGTTGGAAGACAATGTGGATCACTTTTCTTCTGCCTTCTGACAGCATTTAGCTAGTCCTCTTTACTAAATTCTCACTTTCCTTTACGTTAGTAGTCGGATTTTGCCGAAGGATGAGCGCGCAATTTCCGTTTTTGTGTAACTGAAACCGGATGCATTTCTGGTCAGAAAGGAATTGCTGCAACTACCTCATCTTATAAAATGAAATGAAAAAATGGTGTAATTTTTTCAAGCATTTGTGAAATTAACACCTTTTGCCAAGCTTTGTGCAAATTTGACGATATCAAGTTTTCCTGATTGTTCAACAATTATAAAATAAATTACTGATCAGAACCTGCTGCGTCGCAACATTTACCATTGCACACGTTTACTACTCCACAAGCCCACTTTGGGAAGGCCATAGGTACATAAGTAATGCTTAAGAAACACCGGTCTCTGCATGTACAACTCTAAATGCCGTTTCATTTAAAGTTGATCAATACTTCAGTATTCTTATTTTCAGTCTGTATTACTGTTTGCCACATTCAAATACCAAAATAACAAAAAATCGATTGATTAGTGAACTTATCAAAGGTATACAATCAGTGTTTTGTGTTTATAAATACATCACAAACCTTTGCGTTTCCCATAATGTCACGGTAAGATAGTTATTTTGGCATAAGTCAGACTACGCGTCACGCGATATCTGGCGTCACATCCGGGCCAGAATTAACGAAGTGTGTTTGCCGGCACGAGCATAAACAAAACATTGAAATTTCGACTTACTGATCACAAGCTATGTAACAGGTTTGTAGGTTTTGTTTGAAAATCTCAAAATAGGGACCATCGTGTGGCGTTCTGCGAAGCAATGGGGGGGGGGTCGAATTAAGCAATACAGGGACATCCTTTACTAGATCGCCACCTGAAACTCACCTAATATATAAGACAACTCAACCACGCACAATATACCTCAAACCCTTCTTAATTGTAGGAAATTATTTTCATCCAAACAATGACCGTTGACAAGTACAATGAGTGTCTTCGTAGAGCCGCCTGCTATGACTCAGGTGGGCCAACTATTTCACTTCTGCCTCGTACAAATTTCAATTAAACTTTTGATTTGCCAATGTAGTACAACGCATTTGCTTTAATTGTAAGATATTTTTGAAACCAATTTTCCTTGATTTCATGACTTACAGTATGCCGCATTAGCGACGAAAGTTCTTTAAACATTAAGCTGGGTACAGCTCACTGAATAATTATGAATAAAAGTACATGGACTGATTTAGTTTAGACTAAATTGCAATCCAATATGCTCTTATATTTGTGGCCATCCCAGTGTCCTGTTGCATGAAACAGTCCAAAATAGGGACCCAACTAAGTTGCCTAAATCTATTGCGTATTTGTGGACTTGTGAAAACGCCGATTGTCTTTTTTCAGTTTAATCATTAAGTCAATTTTGGCTGTATTAACCAAGAATGGACGCTACGTTGAATTCCCAGTTAGGCATCTTTTCATGGAACGCCCCTACAGTGTAATTTATATAAAAGACTAATTTACTATTCATTTCCACTGAATTTGGGACTAGGTTTTTAGTTATATTATAAGATAGAACAATATTACATCTGTTCATGCATCTGGACACTGGTCGCTACTATGTGGCCCTCAGAAAGACACAGCCCAGATTACGCTTCGACACTTGTTTATTAATTGAAAACGACAGCTGTGCCTTTTAAATATTTAAACAGGATTGACTAGTCTATATAATTAAAGGAAAGAAATAATCTAATTTAAAACTTTACGCTGTAACAAAAATCGATCATTTTGAATAGGTTTGAGCAATGAGGCCGAAATCTGGCGGAGTTAATATTTAGTTACATGTAAATGTAGTTAGAAATTTTAAAGTACAGTACAATGTGAAAGGCAAATTAAGGATTCCACAGATTTCATGTTTAATCCCGCAGATCAAAGTTGGCATGAAGTCGCATGACATTCAGTCTTAGATTTATTTTATTATCTACTATTCGAAGCAAAAATCGACACTGTAATATTCACAAAAGCAGATGACACGCAGCAGAATTTATTATAAATAGGATAAGTTAATTCACGTGTAACCATTTGACTCATTAGCAATCTATCAGTTTCAAAGTACGTTAGTTTTCAAAATAAACTTGGACAGAATGGTACCAGACTCTGTCAAACTTGTATAAACATCTTGCATGCATTATTTGGCAGTCTAGTTGAACATTTGTCGTCGTAATGAAACAGTGTTTTCGTCGACTTTTGTTGGAGGTTAATGTGACTTGACTGTGCTAAGCCGCTAATTGTTTATTTACAATGGACTTGGGCAGAAAGTTGTCGAGATTAGCCTGCAGCAACACCTGTCGAGATTTTGCTCGAATTTAAGTTCTAGGCGAGACGGAATAGATATTTAGTTGTGGCTTTGTGCTCCGAAACTTTGTCGAATTCCGGTGTTGTCCAGTTTATTTTGAAAGGTAATGTAATCAGGTATATTTACAAGTTATTGTTGTTTTCCGGTAACTACGGGCAAAGATAAAAATAGTGTTGGTTACGTTGTATATATGCACATGTCCCCATTGATTGTTCATGCGATTTATTATTCCATATTACCAATATTGTCCGTGGCTTATGTTTTATGTGGCATGGGTGTTCATGTTAGTCGCGCCCCTATAGTGATAACTTATAATTTATGATCTATCAGTAGCCTCATTCTTCTCCTGCCTGATTATTTTTCGGATCCATATATTGGATCGTTTGTCAAGGCTACGATAGTTGATGAAAACGCGAAGTACACTTTTGAAATATAACACTATAATAAGACATCTACGCTTCTTAAAACACGACGACCGTACGCTACGTGCATATGCACTTGTTTTGTAGTTCACGTCAGCATATCTGCTTTTGTACGGTCGAATATATTTATGCAGTAATTAAAGGGATATCATAGTTTTTGCGGTCGAAAAACGCTGTACTTTTGATACTAATATTGGACAGGATTGATTTCTTGAAGTCATTGGATTTGACCAGAGCTATAAAACAACAAAATTTGTTGTGATTTTATTACAAATCGCCAATTGCCGCCGTCGTCTGTCATACATTTTTCGAAATTGAGACCAGTAACTACAAAATGATTAAGCTTACAAGTGAGGTGTAGTTCTCCCAGAGTCTGCTCTGAGGGTGATATCAGAAAATCACTTTCTCGTCCATAGTCTGGGATAATTTTAGGATCATGACCCGCGTTCTTGGCACAGAACTAATTTCGTTTGCGCACTGTGATTGCTTAACTCGAGCCAACGGGTCCATTAACATAAAAACCGAAAGGTCCTCAAAACTGGACCGTAGACTTGAGGCCGTGTGGGTCAATTCACCCATACCCACGCTTTGCTAAAGTCCCTTTAATGAAAGCGGCAAATTGGGGCTCAGTTGCATGTACACATTGAATTGGCGGTGGTTCCTATACACGAATATAACTAAAAGGAGATTATTTCGAAGAAAGTGGGCCGGGTTACCCGATGCGACAGCGCCCCCTTGAACTCGTTGTACGTGCTACGTGTACAGACTAGTGTATTTGAACGGAGCATCCGTGCAGTCCGTGAATAATGGGTCGTACATGTATGTTGGCAATCGCAAATGCCATGACTGTACATGTTTGTACAGGCAGGATTGTGAAATAGGTGCAATCTCTTGCTTAATACACCGACGCAAAACGGCAGTGGCAGAGTGCTACTGTTATGCATGAGTTTCAGAGACAGAATTTGAAATCCTGTCTATTACACAACAGTAAATGCACTGCGCTAGCAAGAGAAATTGAAGCATGATATGGGTTTGATATGCGCGAGTTCAGTGAACACATTCGGAAAACTTCGGCTTCTTCCGTAGCTTCAATTTTCTCCTCTGAGGAGAACACTACTGCCGCATGCGCGGGTTTCAGATATGCGGTAATCATTCTGCAGTTTGAAACTCACATGACTTACCGTAGACAGACGAGCGCACGGTTCCTACATTATCCATTAATGCCTTGGTTCAGCCTCTGTGAAGGAATTTACAACGGTTCCGAGTTTAGCTTACATGCGCACTGCGCGTGCACTGGCGCAGAAGTAAACTAGAGGTACATGTAGAGTAAACAAGCAGATTAAACGGTTCTTGATAATAATTTTACGCTATCTATACGAGAATATTAAAAGGTTTTGTGTGCACAGAATCTTTCAAATTATTCTTAGAGTTAGCTTTTATCTCTCACATGCCGGGATCATTGGTCAGCCGATGCCGGGTTGATCCGTGAATGTTTATTTTGCGATTGTGAAGCATGGCTCGACGCTTAGCATAACGTCAACTCGGCAAATGAAATCTGAAATAATCCCATGTTGCCAAATGGAAAATGACAGGGGTTGCAAATGCAAAGCCTCTTTGGCAAGAGTCGAAAACGAAACAAACGAGATACTTGGAGAGAAAACCTGGATAACTCAGCACAGTCAGCAAACGTCCGTCAGGGTACCTGGGTTCTCCTGGTCGGTGTTTTTAATTTCATTTGCTGTAACGGAAAGTTAAGAATGTTTCGCTTGCACAGTAACGACCACTTTCCCCCTTTCGGGCCTAATATCCCACGCACCGGCTCACAGCAGGAGGCACGCGAACGCGATCTGGACTTGCGATTTTTGCCGACTGCGGATGTGGCGTGGTATGTTTCGAAAACATTTTTTATTTAGTTTTATTCGGTCTTACCATCCCGTACACTAAACATGAGGGATTCACGTGAGTTGTTTTGTTCACTCTACTTGAATAAATTCTCAAGTTGATAGGCAATACCGTGAAGTCGAGTAGGTAATTGCAAAACCCCATGGGGAATTTGAGGCTTCGAAAATACCGAGATGCTCAAACGACTATGTACTTAACTGGAATCTGTGACATCTTCGAACCAGTGCTGACATGTGTGCCACTAAAATGATTAGTTTAAGAGTTCCAGAAACGTAGGACATTTTAATGAAAAAAATCCCGCATGTTTATTAATTACATTTCAATGTATTGTTCGTTACTATTTGAAGCCGCATTTCGCTCCGGTTTGGATGCCAATGTTGAATTCTTCAACAAAACACGTTGGGGTTTATGAAAATGGCCACGCTCAATCAATCTTGAATTGTTGTCAATGAGCCAGAACTAAATTCACAGGTGAAACGCGCGTGCGCTAATTTCAAATTAGCAATTCGAGGGCTAGCCAAACTAAATAAACTCTGAAGCGTTTTCTTGAGTCGATGATAGTTTCGATGTTTTTTGGTAGCGGAAATAGAATCCCATCACCGTAAGAGATGTTACGAGACCGATTTTATGAGAATAACATTCCTAATTTTATTTTCATTAGCCAGGTACGTAAACATGGCGACATGCATGTATAAAGCAGCGTGGGGATCTGTAATACGTGTTTGGATTGGTCATGAGGAGTACGGTGTCGTCAGGAGCAATTTGATGCAGGAATACAACACTAGTCGAACAAAATTGTCTTTAAAATATGAAATGGATCCTATGTGCAATTAGATAATGTTCTGCCCAATAGCTTAAAGGAGAATGCCACCCGGTTTAATTAGTCATTTTTGCCTTCTTAATCGGTCTATATCCACATCGCCACGCATACGGTCGGCCTTACCTTGCCAAGAGGTGTCGCGTTAGCCTGTGAGGAAGGTGAGAAACAACGCTAGCGACGTCAGTGGTTCATATGCAAAGTGAATGCCGCTATGTTGCGGTGCATCGTTCCCGCTTGTCCTAACTAAGCAGCTGCGAGGAAAGCGGGTATATCGTTTTTATTTTACTCCCTCGAGAGTCCGAAATGCTAAGGAAGTGGCTCATGGTAGTGAAGAATGAAATGTACGCTGTAAACACTAAGTATAAGGCCGTGAAACATCTCCGTGTCGGTGGCCTGCAGACGTCGACAGTGCCTGACGAATGCCGGCTTACCAAATAACTCCATACGTTCCGTTGTCTGAGCTTGTTCACGGCGCCTCTCTACTATTTCTTCATAACTGTATTCCTGTTCGAATTGATAGCCTGTAAAACTTAACGATCCACCCGCGAAGTCGGGACTGATGATGTCTAGCTCGTCCTAAGTCGGGATTGCGAGTTGCCATGATGGCGTTCTATATTACTGAGCGTTCAGTTTCAAAATGAATTATTCTCACCCTAACCAATACTATATAAAACTGAAACAAAATCTGTGTCATTAGATGCAATTTCGGTAATGCCTTTGGAGTGTTCGTGAGTGCAAATGACTTGAGAAGCCAGAAATGAATAAATCACTGCGTTACCGGCTTTAGGTGCAATAAAACTAATTGTCGGGACACCGAGGCCGTGTGAGCTCATGCTAATTTAGTGTTTGATGGCAAAAACTGTTGTGAATCAACTCGATTTCCATCCCACGGCCAGGTGTTAGGGGAATCTTTATTTACATTTACATTACTCAAATAATGATTGTCAATGTACAACTTCTGCCCTGACGGTGCTGTGGCCAAAGCGGAACCTCTGAATTCGCGGCCCCCGACGAGTAAGTAGATTTGCAGTTTCGTGGCTAATTCACCAACATAATCACGTGCACATTTCTTCTTTGGCTCACATAATATTTTCTTGACTGGAAGTTTAGTTTCCACTGAACTTTGGCTGGTTTATGTTCGTGATGTCTATCACTTTCCGAGCCACTGGCCGGGATAACGCGGAGTCAATCCGGCCGGCCGCGACGGGCCTGATCGGGCTCCGAGCCACTGGCCAGGATAACAAGCGTTTTGTGTTTAGAACTCAAAAAATCACAAGTCTAAACAACACAGATCCAGGTTCTCCTGTCTGTATCTCACGGAAAATACTTCGAAATTATCTCCGAACAGACCCCAAACTCCTGCTAAGGACCTTATTGTCCTGCCGAACTTTAGGCTACGGTGTGTCCAAATACCAATAAATCCGTAAGAACGAAATAAAACAACACGTTTTTATAAGAACTCGGTGTTTTTTTAAGGGTTTTACATCGAATTTTGATGATTTATTGGTGTTAAACGATGAATTCATGCGATAAGCTGACACCCGGCCAGTAACCCGTGTTGTGAACTGCTGAACTGACTGCGTGTGACTACGTCATTGGATAATTTCAACACCTCCGTCTGCCGTCAGGTGTCAGGTTACGCAACCGTACGTGTCGTTATAGAGTAGAACTACTCGATCTAAATTGATACAAATTAGGTTGTTTTTGGGTGGCATGCTCCTTTAAGAGTTGTGACAAGCGCTGAAGGCTGCTCACGTTAGTCATCAGCAATGACGGCCCAGTGCTGCTCGGTAGCCGTAGTGTTGTGAAAAAACCAGGAATACTGTTGAAAGTTAAATGATGCATTATGCCGCTGATTTAATACATTTCATACTGTAAGTAATATGTTATGAAGATGTGGATGTTCTGCTAAAGTTTCAGCTAAAAGTGTTTGATTAACAAAGATATGGAAAGTGTAAATTAAGCAGTCAGACAAACGACTGTACGGTGTCGCCTGAGCCAACTGTGCGGAGTCGTCAGTGAGCTGGTTAACAATTGGTCAAATTTTAACCAAAATGAACCGTTTAACTTTATAATTACCAATAATTCTCGAGGAGAAAGATTGTCATTAACCATTTTGGATAGAGCGAAATCGATGTAAAAACCTTTTACACATTTTTCCAATCATCCCACTTCAAGTGCTGTTACTTCAATCTGTGTTGGCACAGGTAACTTAGCTGAAGTAATTGTTCACGGCAGCGCTGATCACGGTGTTCAAGTACTAAGGATTAGATATCTATCATTGCATAAACAGCGGTTTTTCGGTATGCGGACCTTTTACTGGAAGAAATCGACGACGACTAAAAAAACGGGGCCACTAAGTTCAGGCCTCCGAATTGTGCATCAGGGCCAACTTCCTGTGGATTTTGGAGACTTTCGTCTCGTTTACTCGGGCTGAGGCGGACCTGTTTGCCCAATTCGCCAAATGGGGGGTGGGGGCTCGTTCGGACAACAAAGACTTACATGTAAACAGGAAAATGAGAAAGTAGAGGAACTGAGAAATTTACAGGTCTGTAGCCACCATTGCGCGAGGGGTGTTCGAATTTCTAGAAAGGTGGACCTTTGATATTTTGCAAACCTTGACACTAGAGTTTTCGGTAAGGTCCTGAAACTTTCAAATCAGGCGTGTTGAAATGAGTGATTACACCTCGGACGGAAATATTTAGTTGGAGAATAATTGGATAAAAGTTTTTATGTGGTTGCGTGTTACTCATTGCTTACATCACTGGAAATGGGAACAGCCCACCATTACGAAGGTTCACTACTCCGAAAATATTTCGGACTCAGGTGTAATTGTTATACTTTTACATGAAAAAATAAACGACACTTCGGTTATTAGATGCAACTATTCCGGAAACAACCCCCCAGGTATTAAATCACTTTGTTAGGATTTCACGCGCATGCGAAATTGCCCCCATGTCTTTCCAATATGTAAAAGGGAGTACGTAATTGCATTTCTAAAAGAATATGAAGTAGGTATATTGATGAGTTATCAACCACGATACATTCATCAAATCCATGTCAAGATCGCATCATTTCACTGCGCGACTGAAAGGTTTAGGGCCGCTGCACCTCATTCTCACCATCCGGAACTCCTTGCACCGCCGCTGTTGTTGTTGTTATTGTGAACTAGTCCATCTTTATCCTATCTTATCCTATCGGATAGGATAGGGCTGGACATTTTCCGCGGCGGGATTTGAACGAACCACCTGGCTACGGGCCTGATTTGTCACAACTGCAGTCCATTGGGGGCAAATATTTTAACAAATTCCCATCCCATCTGCGCTTGGAGTTGAAAGCATACATATTTATATATACAAAATATGTAGCATTTTGTCACAGAGATTGAAAGAGTTCAGTCCCACTAAGAAGGGACGTGAACTGGAAGCACTTGGAGAAATTCTAGATGGGCGATCCTACATGCCATCGATGTTATGAGTCGTTTTTGGTCCAAACCTTGGGGTCTGTTGTATGCGAATTTAAAATATTTCTTCCGGTTCCAAATCGTTGCAATAGGCGGCTAATCTTGAAGTTTAGTGCTGGTGGTTTACGTCATAGAAACCAACAAATCTCAGTTATTTGTAAGAGATACAGTCTGTGCAGTAAGTTTTGGCCTGGAACCGACTGCACAGTAATTTGACACTTTTTAACAAGATACTGGTTTATATGTATAGGAATAAGTTACTTTTTGCAGGTATTGACGCATAACTATACGACAACAATAAGTTGAAAACACCAGCGGCTCAATGCGAAACCGTACACTCAGTTGCTCATGACGAGTTCGGACAGTCATGCGAAACTCGAGTACAGATATTTTGAGAGTAGGTGTCACAAAATGCAACATAACTTACACTACAAATTACAAATATCAACTATACTTCTCATGCGCGTTGTCTATGGTTACATGGTGGTGCTCAAACACAAAAATTTAGCCAAACAAGAACAATTGTAAAAAATTGACACTCGAAGTTAATCGCTGTGTAAAGAATCAGTGAAATCTCTTGAGCATAGTCAGTATAGGGACCCTAATTAAAGGCGAAGGCAACCTTTTTCATGTCATTTGTAGCAAAAAAGGTTCATTGATTATCCCAGACATATTTTTCATAGTTTAATTTAAACAATTACTCGTCCTTTACTCGGGAAGTGACGTTTTGGGAGGCAAGTATTTCGCGCTAATTTCTTTTCATATAGTCTAATTATGAGAGCTGCCGAATCAGTCATTGTTCTACCTCTGTTGTGATTAGTTCGGTCGTCGTTTGCTTTTGTTTACGAGTCAGTCAACATGCCACGCTGTTGCTGCGTACCGAGATGTACTCATTAACGTCTCACAGACAGGGGAACAATTGTGCCACTTGCCCGAGTTTCCCGCTACACGCTCCCAGTGGATGGTGACTTGAGCACACAAACTTCTTACATCCCGCCGTGTGACTCCCTCGCCAAACACCTGGCGCCTTCTGTATAGGTCCAATACTTTAGACAAGTCCTCAGTAAACTTATCAAAGTTTGGCTCACCGATCTATTCGTTGGACGACGAAATGTCCTCTTCACTGAGTGTCGAACGGGGCCTGTATTCACTTCCTCTACTCAACATCGCAGCAGGGCTGCTTACAGGCTGTGGGCTATAAACAGTGTGGCATGTTGAATGACTTGTAAACAAAAGCAAACGACAACCGACTTGTCACAGCCGAGGTATAACAATGACTGACTCGACAGCGCTCACAGTCACACTATGTGAAAAAAATGCCACCCAAAACGTCACTTCCGGAGTAAAGGACAATTAATTAATATAAAGTTACGAAAACCTGTAATTAAGAGAAAAATATGTCTAGGATAATCAAAGTACTTTATTTTTGCTAAAAATGACGTGAAAAAGGTTGCCTTTCCCTTTAAGGCCACATTCAACGACTACTCTTCCACTGAATGCAAAAAGTCATGTGTAACGAGGTAAAAGATCTCATAAGTACGCCTTGTCGGGAAAGTTTTGCCAATTTTGCTCATGACAACGCTGTACTCCTCATGACCAGTCCAAACACGTTGTGCAGGTCCCCACACCGGCCGTGAGTTTATCTACTGTGGCACCTAATAGAGCGCCCTTGTTTGGAATCATCATTGCACATGCGCATAGAGCATGCCAAGACTAACAAGCATATATTTCTGACGTTTCCTGGTTATAAATGCTTGTTAAAAATTTAACGCATTTTTCATACGCGTCGTTAATTACACAAGATAGGTCCGCTTTGAACCAAAAGTTAGTTGAAGACGATAAGGCGATGAATAATAAGGGTTTAACGAAACCTCGCGTAAAATGTCAAATACGATATAAAATGAGATTACCGTTACTTCATTGCAGTGATTTAGTTATGCCTGTTCCGGCCGTCATGTCTTCAACGCACGTACAGTTGGGTCCGTACAGTGGCCTTACATGCCAAATTGGATGCTCACAGCACGAAGTTTCAAAGAGCGCTCATTACCGAGTTATCCCACGCACGCAATTACGTGTTCATTCCAATAAAGTAAACGCAATCCAGCTAACGTGTTTTAGACTTGTATGATGCTGTACTATATCAAAAGTTGTTAAAGAGATAAATGGTAAACCGAAAATAATTTACTTACCACGTGTCAGTTGTCTACAGCTTGCATGTGTATGTACGAGAAGTAGCCTCGCGTCCAAGAAACAAACGTTTCTAATCGATAGACTCTCATCTTACGCAATTTCTGTGAGTGGAAATTGCTAAAGCAAATGAAAACAGATTTAATCTGACCTCAGATTAATTTTGTACGGTTTTATGGATAATCTTTTTGAACTGAGTTCTTTGTTAAATGTTTATTTCGGGGTATTCAATTCTGCACCTATATGACGCGAAGCGATGATACGAGCAATTCACGTCTGCGAAAACAAACGTATTGTGTATTGTAGGATGACGTAATAGATGGAGGGGACCATGAGTTGTTGCCCCTGAGTAAACTTGGCATTTTGTTACTGTTAGGTAGTAACTATTCCTAGACCGATGTCACTTAATTCATGACTTAGTGTCCGACAAAAGTCGTATAGATGTTTTAGTTACAGACAGCAAAACGTTAACCTGCAGGTAGTGTCGGCAGTTCCTTGAAGCCTATGAATTCACTTCAAGCACTACACAGGATTATGGAACTACTTGCAGAAGAATACAGTCTGTGCTTGGTAACAGATTTGGCTTTATATCATAATTACATGATGTTTGCCTCTGGTACTCGAGCACCATATTAAACCTGATGGGGAATCTTGTTATCTAAATTATTAATAACTACCTGTATGCGCTGTTGATGGTTAATCTGAATGGCTTGTAAAGTGCTATGGTGGAAACATCAGATACGAATTTCCGATGTCAACAAACATAAAAATTAACAGTTTGCAATTTTCAAGCGTGAACTTGGCACAGTTTAAAACAAATTAATAAACTATGGCGGAAACCTCATGGGTATTGCGTCATTATTCAACGTCAGTGTACCATTCTCACGCAACTGGACTTAGCCTTTCCATGGATTCACCACTGGAGACAATAAAGAGTGTTGTTTAATAACGCTATTACGACTATACCAAACATTGATGAAATGTTCTATGGTCCACTATGACGTCACAGGCTCCTTAAAGCGTACAGTGTTATTAAGAAGGTATAGGCGATCTAAGTTATCAAACCATAGTAAGCGTGGAGCCATGTCGTAGCTCATTTTAGCTACAAGTTTCACCAATAGCTCTCACTCACACGACTACAACGAATTTTAATATAAATCACAGAAACACCGTGTGGTATAACATCCCGTTTTCAAGTACAGCATTGAAGTTGAACTTTCGTCGGTGGTAAACGCAATTATGAAACATAAATATTGTAGAGCATATGTATATCAAAGAAGTGCCCCTGGGTGACATTTTTCACGTTGTGTTGAAGCTGCGACTCTGTTTTAGGAGTTTGACATTTTTCTCTAAACGAGACTATTTAAAACGTAACTGAATTTTAGAGTAACCAGAATTCTATTATAATATCGTTATGGTGTCGAAGCTCAGTCATGTCCAAGATCCATAAAGGGCCTAATCTCCGAACCCAGACTCGAGTCTGACTCAGGTTTAAAACTCAACCAAGCAAGCCACATGATCAAAATTACTGGAAGTGTGCCACAAAATATGGGTTCCGAGTCACATTTTAAGTACAGCGGCCCCTGGGCAAAGCTAATTGGTCAGAGAATCGTCTCAGTTAGATAGCACATTTTAAATGTCGATGTTTCATGTAAAAATGGTAACACACAATCACTTTGGAAATGGTTATATTGTATGGATACTTGTCAGTTTGGAAAATATTTGGTGTTCTAAATTTGAGAAAAAGGCGTACAGTCGTATGTGCTTAAATTTGTAGTGATCGACTGTGCTTTGACGAACGCACGCTATTTTACACGTAATATGTAGGTCTTCCTACCATGCACGGAATAATGGTAGCAGATGGACATTTTCTGAAACTGCTCGAAGGACATCATTTTGCATCTCTATAGCTCAGCACAACTTAAGAGTACACCGCTTCCGGGTGATGTTAATGTTAATGTTATGCATGACCTTGTCGACAGGCATGTGTATTTAGCCAATATCAACAAAACTAAATTTTAACTCTGAAAAAGTATATCTTTTCTGAAAGTAGAAAGCCTTTATTCCAATCCGCCATTACTTGGTTAGCGGGAACATAGATTTTAGTAAAAATTAACAAAGAAGATAGATACATTCATAGCAAAACAATGGTATCAATAACATGACCAAATTTCTTTTGAATTAAACGTTCAAAATGAAATCTCAAAAACGCAGTAACAGATTTTTAAATAACCATTTCGTTTTTGTTTTATCTTTGATAAAAAATGTAAAAATCATATATTTATTACCCATCATGGAAAAGTGTAACATTTTAAAAACAATTCCTAACTGTGCGTTTGACAGGAGAAAAAAGCAAAGCGTAGTATCGAAATGCATCACACAAATCCGATCAGCCATTTCTGAGATAAGATATTACAAATTTTGCCAAATTTAGATTTTAGATATCTCTCTAGGGTCTTAAGTAACCTAATAAACCTAAAACCAAGAAATAGATGATACACGTGTATGCATGTGTCACGTGTCACGACGGCCTGTGCCACTGTGGTTCTGATTTGGAAAATCGATCACCAAATTTGAATGCTCCGACAAATCCTAATTTAGAGAAGATAAATGTGGGGTCTACATACGACTTGGACAATATTTACAGAAGATAACACTCTCATACAGATTGATTTGGATCAGTGAAGTGAGGTTTAACAACCACACCACAGAACTGTTTCTTTCGTTTTGGGAAATGAAAGCTGAAACGAAGAGGGAATATCCATATAAGTATCAGTACTATCATGGGTGTCGTGGACATAAGAGACGAAATAAAACTGAAATAGCTAGAAGAGTGCTATGTGACGAGTTTTGTGGATAAGAAATGAACGCGGTATTAGATGTATTTAGTTTTTTGGGAAATTGAACTGTACATTTCCTACCCGTCGCATAGCTGGTCTCAGCTCTCACACAGAAGGCTTTCATGCGGAAACTCGCATCATAGGTGAATTTATCAGTGACTTGCTCCCCAACAATTAAGAAAGGTATAGATTGATTGGAGAAATTGATTTCCTTAGTACGTCACTGTGAACAGGAAACATAGCTCAACTGAGACTTCACTACACTCGCCTTGGCAAAGTCCAGGCAAAGTAAAATACGCCGTACGCTTACCTGTGAAACGCTTTGATCTTCTCGTTATTTAGAATAATTTGTGTATCTGCTGCTCACGCCCCCGCACAAGCACGTCCCTTGAGGCTGGAGTCTGCGGGCAACACTCAAGTTTCCCGATCGTTAACGCAGAATTAGCTGTTTAATTGTTAATCCAGATTATTGCGTGTCCATCAATTGTCTATTACGAGCGGCCGCTTGTGTGCGCGGAATCTTGCCGTAGCAGACGATAGCCGTTGATACCAGAGTGACTTTTAACTCGGCTATGCCAGACGTCCGTGTACTTGTTCGCTATCACTCAGACGCAACTTCATCTGTCCGCCCCGCTAATACTGAGCACGCTCAGCTTGCGTATGCCTTACTTTCTGAGGTCATTGCGTCATTGCCGGACCAGTCACAAATCAATACTTTCGGTTGTCTACCATCTTTGCGCACAGGCTGTTGAATCGTGCCAGCTGTGCAAGAGAGTTTTAACTTGATGAAAATGTAATGAATTCTCTGTTTAACAAATAATGTCTAAATTTATGGTCTGCCTAGATGGCCGTCTGGTCGACTGTGCAGCTGTCATGATTTCTAACTAAAACTCACTACAGATCAACAATCTTGTTGTGTTTTTCTTTAGTTTCTTTTATTTTTATCAATAGCGTCGCAATCTTAATTGTTTACATTTAACTTATTCTATGAAAATAACATATGACACGTTGGTGCCGGGGAAAATAACAATAAAACGCTAACTACATAAATATATAACAGAAAAATTGCCTCCTCTCCCAAGAAAACCCAGGAATTAAAGATCGACCCCTAACTCAATCCTCGAAGGACGGTTCCATTCCTTGTGCACTTAGAAGGAGCTGCAAAATCATTTGTTATGCATTGTTGTTTAGGACAATATGCCTTTGTTTTACCATCAATTTTAACAACGTAAACGTGAGAGCGCGCGTGTCAGTACAAACATGCAGAACCATTTTAGTGTGGACACAACAACCGGCGAATTCGTGCTAAGTAATGTCAGTCTACGATCAACTTTGCTGCCGTTCGCTGATATTACATACATGTATACGTGTACGCATCTACAATGTGCTTGTGAAGTTACGATACGGTATCGGTGCTCTGGTGTGCACCTTGAGCTTCGTGTGGCGCAAAGCAGGATGCCCAGTGGGTTTTATCACGTACAACCCGATCACTGGGAGATGTTATTCTCTGTAGGCGAGTATCCAGAATCCAACGAGAAGATATCCATATTCGTGTACCCTCCTGTGATGGACAGTAAATAAGTCGCGTTTGCTAAGTCTGTGCACGAGTTTTTGAGGTACGCCAGCCGTGTTTTGATTTTGGCGGTCGGTTAGCCGTATCTCGCAGAACCGTGAGCCGTGTTCGCGAGTAGGGAAACTGAGTTTATCGGATACGCGAGCAGTGTTTTGATGAGTGCAGTCAACTAATTGTCATTTTTTCACCCATTTTTGACGTCGAGTTGCCCCACGTTTAAGAGTTATCACCCCCATTGTCTCAAGCAGTTTCGAGTCTGTTGATACCGCCTTACCTCACAGGCAAATGAATTTTCATTTGTTGTTTTGGTAGCACCTTGCTAAATCAACCGCTCTTAACCAAACCATTATGTTTATAGGATTAGTCGTACCTTATCTACGACCTTGTAAACGACTGTCGTATACGACTAACCTGGGAGTGTGTAGACAAAAATCGAAGTCAAACCAAGACAATAATTAAAGCGGAGTGCACGCGCAGTGTTTCAAAATCGTGCCGTAATCGCGAAAAAGTCGTACTGTGGGCTTTACATACAGACAGTCGATCAAATGGTAAGAGTCGCATAACCTAGGAACTACATCCGGGAAACCTCTGATATTTTCAGCGCTTTAAATTTCATGACCTCGCTAAAAAGCAAGACTTCGCGAGATTACTGAGATATTGTCGTGCATTTTAAATGAGAACGCGTGACTTTACGGTGGCCCGAAAGTATCATCGCTAATTTAGTTTATTAATTTTTTTATTTTTCCTTTTCCACCTAGGATGAAATATTTCAACCTAGGTGGAAATTATTTTCACCCGGGTGGAAATTATTTTCACCCGGGTGGAAACTATTTCAACCTAGGTGGAAATTATTTCAACCTAGGTGGAAATTATTTTCAACCGGGTGGAAATTATTTTCACCCGGGTGGAAACTATTTCAACCTAGGTGGAAATTATTTCAACCTAGGTGGAAATTATTTTCACCCGGGTGGAAAATATTTCAACCTAGGTGGAAATTATTTCAACCTAGGTGGAAATTATTTTCACCCGGGTGGAAATTATTTTCACCCGGGTGGAAATTATTTTTACCTGGGTGAAAATGTTATACATCCGGGCACATATTTTCATCTGTGTTGTGATTGCATGAAGTCTTGTAGGTGAAGGTCGATTGGGCCAGCCATTTTGTTCAACAAAGTTCAGATTAGGTTGCAATGTCGGCGCCTTATCTGCCTCTTGGATTTGCCGCGGACTTTAACAGAGACAGTGTGATTACGTATTACTCCTAGTTCAAAACAACTCTCTGAATAAAGTTGCCGGATTTCAGCATCGAACCCATGCCATTAACAAATATAGTGTATGGTGTAGAACGTTGAGAAATTTCCGATAAATAAATGACATATTATTGTTATTGTCCAAAAGCCTCACCCTTCCCGTGCTGACAGGTTTCAAAGACTTAAAGTTACACAACTAGCAACAAAAGGCACAGATAGTATTATAAATATCCCACAAATGGTAAAAGACGTATGGTGAATCACATCTTATGGATTCACAAGAGGATACAAATTTTGGTAAACAACTACCATGATTAATGAATTATACACCAGTCTTAAAAATTACTTAACATTGTTTCTAATTAGAGTATAATTGTCAGCAGTATCAGAAATGTTACTAACCAATAGTGTAATAAAAAACATAATTTCTCATTAAAATACGTATTTGTGTATGACCATTGCAATGACAATCACCTTTACTAACCAGCGTATAACTGTACAAAATATTCAAGATTAAATTATACTGTAAGGTACAGTCCGGATAAAGTAAAAAAAAATCCAAATTAGTAACGTTTTCGGGGGGGGGGTGGTCAAGCGAAATTCCTTGCACAGATTGTCCTGTAGATGCTAACACTCTAACACATATGTCTGCAAACATGTGGTGGCAGAATGATCTAACCGATTGACATGAATAAACAAAACAAAGAGTATTGTTTTTAGAGTGCTACAAAAGGGTGTGCAGCTATGGCTTGACACATGACTTGTTCCTAACGCAAGTAGAAGACGCCACGTTAACCAAACGACGTAAAAGCATGAAAATAATTTCCACCCGGGTGAAAATAAATTTCACCTAGGTTGAAATAATTTCCACCCGGGTGAAAATAATTTCCACCTAGGTTGAAATAGTTTCCACCCGGGTGAAAATAATTTCCACCTAGGTTGAAATAGTTTCCACCCGGGTGAAAATAGTTTCCACCTAGGTTGAAATAATTTCCACCCGGGTGGAAATAATTTCCACCTAGGTGGAAATAATTTCCACCTAGGTTGAAATAGTTTCCACCTGGGTGAAAATAATTTCCACCTAGGTTGAAATAATTTCCAACCGGGTGAAAATAATTTCCACCCGGGTGAAAATAATTTCCACCTAGGTTGAAATAATTTCCACCCAGGTGAAAATAATTTCCACCTAGGTTGAATTAATTTCCACCTAGGTTGAAATAGTTTCCACCCGGGTGAAAATAGTTTCCAACCAGGTGAAAATAGTTTCCACCCATGTGAAAATAGTTTCCACCCAGGTGAAAATAGTTTCCACCCAGGTGAAAATAGTTTCCACCCAGGTGAAAATAGTTTCCAACCAGGTGAAAATAGTTTCCACCTAGGTTGAATTATTTCCACCTAGGTGGAAAATGAAAAATGAAAAAATATTTAAACAAAAGTAGCGATTATACTTTCGGGCCACCGTATGACTTTGACTAGGTATTAGTAGGTCCTAGCGTAGGTCCTAGCGCCGGTCTACTGAACGCACGCCAGGCTTAAACGAGAGTAGCAGTACATCAGAAGGCTGGCTAACTATTGAAAATGACGGTCGCGAACGACTTTTCAGAACTGCTGCAGGACGTAGGCTGAAGTCATGATTTAACTCGTCTCGTTTCCAAATTCCTTTGTTGCAATGGTTGAATTTCGCACATACTAGATATGAAACACCTCCAAGAGATAATTTGAGGCTACGAAAATATCCTAGGTATTCCGGATGCTTCGAACTACATCGGACACTAGTGCATGAAGATCACCTGTTGTTTTCTCCGTGCTCCATCAGGTGTACAGCCCCAATGATAAAACAACAGTTAAGACTGCAAAGGACGAAAATAGAAACACTTTTAATCTGGTTGGTCGAGAAGTTGGGAATTTTACAAAGATTGATTTCCAGGAAACATCCTCGTTGCGCTATGTAATTCGCATAAGTTCAGGCCGTTGGGTTAAGGTCCGATGTACTTGATACGCGTGAGTTGAATCTCAGAGCATCAGAATAAAGTAGATGACATCAAAAGTACAGAAATGAATTGTCATTCGTTTGGAAGATAGGATCGGTGTAAATTGTCATCCTGAACGGCTAAACAACTGAGATAACGGGTGCTAGGGTACAATTCTAAATATTAGATGTGATCGAGTATTGACAATGCTTAAAAAATTCTGAAAGTTAAGTTGTGCTTACCTAAATTTCTTATCATGGGGTCAAAACCCAGCACAAGTCAAATGACTTGAGCGTATCGGAATAAAACAGAACGTGAGATCTAAAACATTGCAGTATGTTTTGCCAGTCTAATTGACATCTGAAATACCCGTGGTCGAATTGACAACACATGACTCCATGACATCCAATGAAAATAGCCCGAGGATTACAGTGAATTTGAACATTCATCTGCTTTAGCCTTAGCGCCGTTTCTGTCAGGAGATGGGTGCGCATACTGTATTTACCGAAATTAAACTTTTCCGAAAAAATCTTTTAGTATAATGTATCACTTTCAGCATGATGTCGCATTATTTAAAAGTCAACAGAAAAAATAATGTCCAATTTTTGACATGAAACAAATACCAAGGTCAAACTTCTAAAAATCAATATCACACTAAAGCATATTACCTCTACACGACGTTTAAAAATAATATCTTTCAATGTATGAAATACAAATACAATTTTTAAGTAAACAATGACGAAATAATATTTAAAACAATAATCATTAGGCTTGCCTCGTCTGTTTTATTTTTTTAAACCATCAAAACATTGAGAAGATGATAACATTAGTTTTGCAAAGACACCACCTAGAGAATTTCTACTACCAGGTCGTCCTAAAGTTGCATGAAGTGCGTTTGCCTGATGGTAACTACTGTATAGTAGGCGTGGCTAACTTCTGATTTGCTTTAGAATAATACTGCACCAGCCTTAAAGAATATATCCGACTAATTTTTCCATAATTTGATTGGTTTTTTTTTTTTTTTTTTTTTTTTTTTTTTTTTTTTTTTTTTTTTTTTTTTTTTTTTTTTTTTTTTTTTTTTTTTTTTTTTTTTTTTTTTTTTTTTTTTTTTTTTTTTTTTTTTTTTTTTTTTTTTTTTTTTTTTTTTTTTTTTTTTTTTTTTTTTTTTTTTTTTTTTTTTTTTTTTTTTTTTTTTTTTTTTTTTTTTTTTTTTTTTTTTTTTTTTTTTTTTTTTTTTTTTTTTTTTTTTTTTTTTTTTTTTTTTTTTTTTTTTTTTTTTTTTTTTTTTTTTTTTTTTTTTTTTTT
>NMRA01000137.1:267037-366902 GCA_002633005.1 Phoronis australis | reverse complement strand
CCAAATTTTCCAAATTATATGTATAAAATTTTACATGATAAATCACAAGCGGTAAATATTTATGACACCTTAGTACAGTCACTTCAGACAGCTTGTAAGTATAAAAACAAGTGGTCATCTGAGATAGATATAAACGGTGTTATAAATAATGTAAATTTTAGTGACTCTGATTCATGGTGGAGAAAAGTAAATAAACTCCCCTTCAATTGTACAAAAGATACAAAATTGCGTTGGTTTCAATACCGCTTAATTCACAGAATATTGCCAACTAATAGTTATTTACATAAAATTAAAATAAAAACAAGTGATTTATGCTCTTTCTGTGGTGAACACAGTGAAACTTTTCTCCATCTGTTTTGGGAATGTCGTCTTGTCTCCGATTTCTGGCTCCTGTTTACTGACTGGTTAAAACAAACATATCATGTAAATTTTCATGTGGACAAGATAGCAGTGTTTTTTGGTTTTTTGGGAAACATTCAGTCGGAAAATTGTAATATTAATTTGCTGATCATGCTAGCAAAAAATTACATATTTAGCCAAAAGTTTGTTAAAAAAAATCTTAATTTCCAATTGTTCATAAACTTTATTAAATTACATCCTGAAGGAAATACGGTACTTGTTGAGATTTAATGTTATCTTTTGTAAACGATGTATAGTATATTGTTTGATTCGACTTGTAATTATCATGCTAGAGCAAAATAAAAAACTTCAAAAAAAAAAAAAAAAAAAAAAAAAAAAAAAAAAATTTGATTGGTTTTAGTATTTCGAAATGCTGGCAATAACATTAACGCAGTCTATCAAGATGAATCCTACTAGGGCCGTCCCGGATTACACAGCGATAGTGCTCCCTTTGTCCCGGAGGTAGGAAAGCGAGTTGTTTTCAGTGACCTCGTTTTGGAATGTGAGGTACATTTTCTCAGGTCTTGCAAGAAACTGTCGAGTTGTATGGCCGTCGAAATTTTCCCGATTTCAACGGTTCCATAGTACTGGAATTGAACGGAGTATTCTGTTTGGTTCAAAATTAATCCGACGTACTTGCTTTATCCATTAATGTCAGTCGGAGATACAAGACATAGCACAGCAGTATTACTTCGCTGGCAGTAGAAGGGTGAATAGGGTAACGCAGTCGAGAAAACTTGTAAAGAATGCAAGTGACAACAAAGAACACATGAAAATCCAATGGCGTGAAAACGAGGCTACAGAATTGCTTTACATATATTGTGGCAAATACTGTGGGGTATTACAACGAGATTGGAGTGTCGTGGTGTAATTCGCCGGACGTCACTATCGCGACGTGTATTTCCGAAAATTGCCTGCAATGTGTTCGTGGGTAGAAAAATCGAATTGCGCCACGGATTGCATCCCACGAAAGTTCTATAGTGTAGGCAAACGGAATATACCGCATATACAAATTTAAGGCTCACTTGTTTCTTTCAGATCCTATTATATAATCGCTAACAATCTTCGGCAGTCCTTTTCATGCATGTGAACTTCTTTGTTTTCTGCAAGACATGTTTTGTTAAAACTTTAACTACATTCATTTACACTTGAAGTAAAAGCAGTCTTAATTAACAACTTCTCCAGTTCGCGGCAGTCAGATCTTGCACCAGGGGCCAGTTATTACTGTACATATATAGGGCTTTACATATTGAAGCTCTCTAGAGTAGGGAGAGCACGAAAGTGGCTTGATTCCACTCAGATCTGGTGAACAGAAATTCACAATTGAATTAGTGGTTCATTTATTTATAGACAGAGAAATGAACCCCACAGTCAATCTCACCCATTGTATGATTAAGTTAAGTTCAATAAATATATTTTAACTTTTTGACACCTGGCTGGGTTCAAAATTCTCCCACTTTACTACAGCCGTATCCACTGTCCCTGGCTTTGTCGCAGATTCTTCTTCGCAGTGGGAAATGTATGGAACACGATATCCTTGTTCATGTATTGATACTTCAAAAAGTTAGCCTTTTCGTAAGGCATTAGTACATCCCACCGCAGAGCAGTGGAAATTTTGTCGGCATCGTTATACCAGTATGGTGAAACCTCACGTCCGCATTACGTGGAGGTGGTGCTGAACGCCTGTCCATCAAAGACCTGATCGCCGTCTGGCGGGACAGGGAATTCCAATAAGGAACGGCTCTTTCGAAAGTCAGCTATTGCCTCAAGCTCACGGTAGTAATAAACTTAAACAACATCATTATTGGCTTCATATTCAAGTCACATAGCGTAATAATTCATACAACACGACAATTAAGATATACTTTGTCGCGTGATTTCAGTTTAATGGATCGTCCCAGACGTTGTCTCGAGCGAGACGATGAACCAAACAATTTAAGTGATTTGTAAGTAGGTGCTAGCGCCTAAGCCCGGATGTCAGCTTATTAACATACTAACAAGCTAACCTATAAAACCACATGTACTATAGAGCTATCCACGCACAAATGAGCCAAACGAACCAGACGGGAGCACCGGCCACGACAGCCACGACTAATGGCCGCCATGCGGTAGGAAGGGCCCGGCGGACTTTTCATATTTGGAGATCGTGATGGACCCCTCGCGACGAAGTTAGCAACAATAAATTTATTACCATTACCCAGCCTGCACGATTTTCCAATTTTAATTCGCCATGCTTCGGACAAACAAGAAACGCAATGTTTTTCGTTCACGGACATTTTAAGATGCTACACATCATTGTGTGAAATGTGTGACCATATCATCGCAACACAGTAGCAACTTGGTTGAAGAGATCTTATAAAAACGATGGACATATCCTACTATATTATAAATCCATATAAGACTACAGTTTGCAATATAAATAGTCCTATTATAGGATGCTCTGACACGTCACATGGCAACTGCGCCTCCTTAAAAGTTGTTAAAAGAACTGGATTTATCTTTAATAGACTAGCAGGTATAACCTCTCTGTGGCGCATTGGGGCACCAAAAAGTAAACTGTGGTTAATTGGACTGATGGCCTCCACATGTGTGTAAGTTAAGCAATCGTTTGCTCACAACTATAAATCACATTGTCTGTAATCGACTCACTTCTATGATAGCGCCGGGTCAACTTGCCAAGACGTCTAGTCTGTACGCCGGAAGTTCTCATCAAGAACAAAGCAAAGGTTTCACGCAGCGGGACCAGCGAAGTGAATCAAATGCAGTCATTGTTTGCCAACGTTTCTATATACTAGTAGCGCACCATACGGGGCCGGAGTGCTATAGCTCCCACTTTTTTCAGTACTGTGCTGCCTATGGTCTACGGGTGGTGCACCACAGCTGGGAAGCTGGGTCCCCACTTTTTTCAATTTTACGCCGCCCATGTATAGGTGTGATACAAAGGTGCGTTCCGTAGACGTAACACACTCGCGAAAAATCAAAGATCACTCAAAATCACGAGAGTGAAAGGCCCATGTTTTGAGGGGATGGGTACCTTAGCAAAGCGGTTGCTGTCACTGAAGATACTGATCGGTGCGGTTGGAATGACGAATGATGGGATACAACACACTGTTTTCGAAGATTTTGCGTCGTAAGTGTTTCGCAAGTGCCTTGCGTCTACAGAACACACTCTAGCTTTGCATCTTAACCGAAGTGAATACAATCAGATATATTTTCCAAGACAGAACCCTTCAAAAAATAAACAGTCAATCAATGGGATTCGTTCGCGTGTTTCTAAGCACAGTTTTATGATGTATTTTGCAAGCATGAAGTCAATACTACGAAGGGGCTTATCCATTTCTTCCAGATATATTCTTTACGACGCATTTGAATATGTACGAGCACTGGATATGAAGGCAATGGACTCCATGTTTACAAAGTTTTGCAACGACGTTTGGTTAGCAAGTGGAAATATCGTAAAAGTTTGTTTGATCTTACCACCAATTATCTAACGATTGACGCAAGTCATGTGGATAGCAATTTTATACCATGTAATTTATCTTATCATTATAGTGTTTTACTGCACTTATACGAAGACATTTAAGAAGCTAAAATCGCAAAGCTGTATTTTCACTAAATCGATTCCCTGCTAGCCCATGAATTAACGAGAAGCCTAATAATGGCTAATTCCTCTGTACAGTAGTAAGTTTGCGGTCACTTTCCTGTTCAAAGGCCAAGACAACATTTCGATTCAAATTGGAATGAATGAGAAAGGCTGTCTTAGGGCTCCATTTGTTTTCAAAGGACTTGAATCTTTTTAATGTCAGCGCTGTGATAAATTCTGCAGGTAGACGTTATATCATTCATACGGGCAAAACGGTGCATCCATTTCTGTACGCTTAACACCAATGATTTCACGAAATTGTGCCATTGTATTTAAAAAAATGTTTTTCCAAAGCCACCGAAGGCGTCCAACACTAAGTGCTCCAAGTGCTGCCAACACCAGGGATTAGGTTCTCAGAATAACATTTTTAGTGCGTGTATAAGACGAAGCGCCATTGGATTGTTCGCTTAAGGTTCGTCACTCCAAAAATAATTTGACCCTTCTGAAGGGCATGTATTAATTGGTAACTCATTGAAAATAAAGGCATCACAAAAATGTCCTTGGAAAGTGCTTTCATGTAACATGTGCTCACGGGTTTGGCAATTACGTGACGCGCACATTCGATCGCTCTTAATTTCGACCATACTTTTCTCCATTTAATTGAGTTTACCATTTTCCTTTATTGCCTAATCCATGCGTAGCATGACTTCAACGACGTTTACTTACTGGTGAACAACTTGAATTTCAAGACTGTATATTTCTCGACGAATCTTTATCTATAGAAGTAGATATTTTTGTCCGTTGGCGTTGGCCTTTAACCTGCTCCTGAGCAGGCTACGTATTTCTGTCTTTTGACTTCAAGTAGTAGAATTGTTTTCTAACCTAGCCTTAGCCTGGTTTCGTCAAATAAAATAATCCATCCTAAATGTCCAGACCAGTATTTATGTTTCGCTCCTTCGTCTATTTTTTTCAGTAAGAACAAGATTTTCATTTTCCTTTGTTCCAATCAAAAGCATTTCGACCGGATTTTTGTCAGAGTGTTTCTGGTATCTGTGTATCGTGTTCTACACAAAACAGTCTCCCAAAGCATGTCTGCTTAACCAGTGCCCTCTATCGGTCGTATACACATGTATAGATTATAAGTCGTGAACAGCTGAAATCTCTGCAAATTGTCATCAAAGTTAATGTTTACATTAAAGCAACGAATACTCACCCAGGTGGTAATAATACCTTTGGGACAAACTGGAAAGGACACGGTCAATTAATGTTTACACGTCAAACAATCAAAAGGAGCCAAAATATATTGGATACCACGTTTCTATTTCAGTGAAAAACAACAGCAAATAAAAGCTATAGAACTGTAAGTTGAACAAAAACAGTTAAAATAATATTGAGCGCACTAAGAAGTTCGTGGAGCAAACAAATCAATAAGTGGTATAGTATGACCGGTATTGATTGACAAACGATTCTCTCCATTGATTACGCATCGGAGTAAATATTGGGAGTACAATCACGCAGTCTAGACATATACTTATAGTAGAATTGGACCTTTTGATCATTTTTACCTAAGGAGTTGACGTACCGTATTGAGATCACTTGACACGGTGCCCGGTTCTGAATTTCTTAACATGTAAAAATAGAATGCATTTAACAATTATGGTTTGAAACAACGTTGTTCGTGTAAAACGGGTCTGAGCTCCCCGAAACAAAATGATCGTAAACAAGAAGTGTTCAACTCCTTGCCCACAAATATACAACGAGACACTTCCTTAAAATTTAAAACGGATATTGAGTGGTTTTAAAACATTTTCAGTTCAGAATGTATGTGTGAGTCACGTATAAACTAATGTCGTTTGGACGACGTCCAATGAATACTTCCTAAGGGTTTTTCTTTCCAGCCTTTATTTCATCAATAGAGTCAGCAATCAGTGTTCTGTCAGGTTTGAAGGTTAATTTCGTTACGTTTGACGGTAATCAATAAGACATTTCCTTACCCCTGGGTGAGAATTTGCGTTCAAAGCCCTGCAGATTTAGTATCGGGATATATTCGCAGTCCACAAAATGTATGATGGTTAAGCAAATTTTCAAATTATTCAGTTTTGCACGTGCATTCCTTAAAACTACGCGATGTCAATTTAGAAAAAAAATCTCAAAATGGATGAACTTGATGTCAGAATAATCGGTGTACAATTGGAAAAGCCCGCCAGGATATTACGCATCCCTCACGAAGCGTTAAATACACTTTCGGACGAAGCAGAATCAACAAAATCTCAAATTCAAATTATTAAAGAATGTATAAACTCCATTCGGCAAATGGTTTGCAGTGTTGAAAAAGAACGCAAAACATGAAGCACAAAAATGGTACACAAAGATGCTACAGCGTGCGGCGGTCAAGCACATGAAGTTCCTGTTATTTTTGTTTTGTTTATCCAGCGATGACAGCTCAAAAAGACGTAACTGATAGGTTCCCTCTGGACGCTCTACTGCATTTTGGAACACCAATACAACCACTATCATCAAAAGTGACAGTAAAAACAGTTTTCACCACAGGATCAAATTATGATAAACTTAAAATACGTACAACTTTGCAAAGTGTATCGAAACAGTCTAACAAACTTTGTTGTGAAGGACAAGAGTACTTGGTTGTGAGAGCAACGTCTTTAAGTCTATACGTAGGTACATATGCACGTTCATGTAGGCTATACGGCAGCTAAGAAAAGCGGAGCTCAGGTCGAATAGACCCCTACGGAGGTTTTAGGTCTACCATCAATGGTTTCATTTATTTGAGACTTGTTTAGCTTTCTAAAACTAGCTCTAATTGAATGCCTGAAGATTTTCTGTAAAAAGGAAAGCTCGAATATTCTTCATAGTGAAATACACAAACGGATGCTTACCGTGTTCATACGTGTTACGGCGATGATACCAACATTGGCTTTATAAGACGGCATGCTGATCTGTTTATGTAGTCATGTGAGTCTTTCTTAACTGTCACTCACTCTGCGAAGTGTCGAATTCTGTCTGCAGAGAATCCACGAGTAGGTCAATTTTTTGTTGTACGTTAAATACAGAAATCCCTTTGCTTTTGGCTATGTGACTGACGTATTTTAGTATTTTTTTGGATGAACAGCCCTGCCATCTTTTGGTAGCGATTAGAATCGCAGCGTCGACTTTCATATCGCGGAGATTCCGAGTCTTTAGTCGTTGAATCCACCTCTTGGTCACAATGTTATCCGTCTAAGCCAAACACAAGACAAGTGTTTTTTGCGGTTCTAATGTAGTTGTGCAAAATATAGCTTTGCATAGTTACGGCCATTGCGTGATTGAAGCGTGGACAAGCTGTCAGTTCAAAAGAATGCTGGTTGGTCGTATCTAATGAGAACGGTATTTTGTTTACAGAAGATTTTTTTGATCAGAATATGAGACAAGAATTTGGTTAATATGGAACGAACACATTTCACGGCTCAGCAAGATCCCCATAGATGCTAGCAGGGTCTATCGCTCATGAAGAAACTTCTTTATGAGCATGACGGACATTATGTGACCGTATTTTACGGTACGACTGACATGTATATGTCTGTATAATTTTAGATCTGTGATTCTGCACTTACTTCGAAACCGAGATGTTTTTGACCATGCGGGTGAGTTTCACTGTTTGAAACAGCTCTTCATTGCCTCTTGTAGAGAGGAATGCCGTAATTCGTTTGCTTTTGCTACCTTCCATTCTTGAAAAAGTGCTCAATATATAATGTAGTACAATTTATTACCTCAGTATAATTCCTGATATTGGTACTAAATTTTTCTCCGCGTCTATAATTCCGGCGAAAAACATAACATTATCTTGTAATATCGGTCATCAAAAGTAAAGCCAAGTGATCGATTACTGAACTTCATTTCTTAATTTTCTCAAACTTATAAACGGTCTTTTCGTTGCACTATTTTTGAGCTGCTGAACTCACGAAATATCCCTTCCACTGAAGACATGTTGTTGATTTTGTAGTTAAGCCGAGTCGGTCTAGCCCCCTGGTGACTGGCGCGCATATCGGCATGTGCCTCAATAGCTCACTTGCGAGTTTCTCGCTAGTCACTGTGACGTCACCGGAAAGGGGGCAAAACCCGCCATATTGCTCTTGTTTTGCCCCGAGTCTTTGCTACACACGCTAAAACTTACTGGAGTTCTTATGGTGAATNATTTTTCGAACTAAACGGCTAAAAACTCGAAGACAATAACAGAATACACTCTGCTACCGTATTGGGCAAATGACCAAACGACAAGCTTTTGCCCCACTTCCCGTGACGTCACAGTTAAGTCTCACATAATCTCGCGTTATTGTTATAAACTCGCAAAAGGCCTATTCAAGAGATGTCCCTTCTTCCGAAACAAGCACATACGGGTATTATTTAATGGCAAATCTTTCCTGCATGGTTCCTTTTAGTATCTAGAAATTACCTTGGGACTGTCTTTTGGACAAAAGGGTGAGCGTACTTACTATGAAATCCATATAGAATTGCCTCACATGTGCTTTGTTTTGCGTTGAAAAATTATTAGTGCCTGCTCAGTACTTGCGATTTTACGTAATCGGCAATGTTACAATACCACAGTGTTACTTTTAAACGTGCAAGTGTCAACCAACGTTTGCAAACTAATGCGAATATTTGGAAACCACATGAATCTTTATTCAAAAGACAGTGTTCTTTTTTCTACGAATATATCGCTTGAAAGTTCTCGCCTTACAATCCCCATACCATGCTGTCATCTAGTGTACGGAAACATTCAAATGGTGGGATTGTCTAGCGATTCACTTTTATCAAAAACAACATTGACCGCATATTTTTATCTTCACCATCAAATATTGATCAGACGAGAGGGGTTATAGACGTGACGGCAGCGTAATAGATTTTTATACACAAACTTTGGACTTGCTTCTTATTCCTATTACACTTAAGTCGGTTGGTTCAAAATAGAATAGTACAAGTGCCCAAAGATATGACTATTATTTTGATTTGGTTATTTTTTCTTCGCCTACGTTGAAACTATTTCCACCCAGGTGAAAAATATTTTCCACTAAAGTTGACTTCCTTTAAACCTCAGGGTCCGCTATTTAATGTTTTTACTCGAAATCGAATTCGGGATTTTCTATTCTACTTTTGTGTGACCTCTGAACAAGTGTCTATGTTTCTGTCATCCAGTACATTCTGGCTAACCTGCATAATTGTCTAATCCTAGTTTGAACTTGATGAACCCAGCATTAAAGCTAAAATTTCGTGTGCGAACTTGATATTTCGAGCGTTCACTAGAAATCGTAGTACGAATGTAGCAATCATTCAGTGCAAACGTAGACTTGAAACTCATGCATGAGTGCATAAACCCTTATGTTCTGGAGCAAAGACCAGTAGCCACTTAAATTGAATTCGCACAAATGTGGAACATAAAACGCCAAAAAAGCGAGTTCGATTTCTAGTTTATGTATACTACACCATGGCCCCAGGTGGTATGACGCATCAGTTGTTCTCGTCAATCAAATGTCCGCTTTCTATGAAACAAGCGGTTCTTACATTCGCGAGTCTCTCCAGCGGGTACCTAACAAGAGTGATGGAAGTAATTACCAGGTGGTGGTCGTTGAACCGAGCATGAGTCACGTGGCTAGAGCGATTTTTTCAGAAATCTGGTGTGGGTGCTTTATTGATCTAAATTGGCATCAGAGTTCACGTACAACAGCTGAACAAAACATTGGTGAATTACATACAATGTAAGAACCCAAAGAAGCTGAAACTGACTGTTCGTCACACAATGGTATGCGACTGAGTTGCGGAACATTTGGAGCTAAAATTTCGTTGACTGAATACACGTAATTATTAATAAATCCTGAATTTCCTCACATTGTAAACATCAGTAGACGACCGAGATGTTGTATTGCTATATGTAATATATTGTGGCCATCAAACAGATTGATTTGATGCTTCACGACTACCATTGAATGGACCAAGTCAATTCCAACACGCGTCACAGTATTACGCCGACAGAACCACAACCGAGATCATCGGGACCCGGGATTTGTAATGTACTCAAAATCGAAACTAAAAAGGTGTTGGTGTTTTGCATTCTATTTGAGTACGGGCGACAATATGTGCCAATGTGATGATCAACAACACCTGAGAGAAATAATGCAAATAACAACAGAATCTACAACGTAATCCCTTAAGGAGCCTACTCCAGTGGCGGGCCTAGGATACCATAATGGGGGCCCAACATGTTGCACTGGCAAGTGTGCAAAGCGCTTAATTCCACCTATGTACGACAGTAGCGGGTCTAGGATATCACAAGGGAGGCCCAACATTTTGTCTGTAAACATTTGCGCAATGCACGATTGTAAATGCGCATAGCAACGAATGGGGGGAGATCGGGAGGAAGGTTTGCCCCCCTCCCGCCCAGGAAAATGTTTCTGTTTTTTCCTCTAAAAATCAAGCATTTTACTTGATTCCTGATGTAGTATCCAAGAAAAAAAGGCAAAGAAAATAAAAAAAACACGGAGAACGTGTCAAACTTGATAAACTGCAAGTACCACAGACTCGAACTCATAACCTGGCGTATAAAGCGTGCGTGCTTTACCACTATACCACCACGATTTCACTCGTTATTCCATACTAAGAGACCTACTTGTTTATGATCCACAGCGTTTGCGCGCGAAACCTACTTCTTTTTGTAATGATTATTACACTTTTTATATTTTGTGCAATCAGTTCGTAACAAATTTGTTGTAGAAAAATTTAAAATAGTCTTCAATTGCCAAAAAGATCAAATCCGTTTTTTGTGTTGGCATTAATGACGCGTTGCTTTGGAAATCGTCTTAAGTTAAGGTTTGACAAAGAGAGAATTATGAGTTTCTGAGTAATTCACTGCTGCTTAGACTAAAATTCACATCTTACTAGCAGCTTCTGTATTTTCATCGTCGCTCAGATTCCATTTTGTTCAAAAAATGAAGTAATTTTCTTCATTGCACAGTGAAGCAGACGACGGAAACGGAGTCGTAGTGCGCAACGCCACTGCCGGTCGCCTGGGATATCGCGGGAGAGCCTATACTTAGCCTTAGTTCCGTTACCATTGAGCCGTGTTCCGAATTTGACACTTGAAATTGGGTCTGAGCCCCCCCCCCAAAAAAAAAAACACACTAAAACTGCACACATTTAAATCTTGTTTCCGACATATAATGTTAATAACCGAGGTCAATTTATAAACTCAACATTTCCCTACGCTCTTGCTGTTTTATTTTTTGCGGCAGCCAAAGGGGGAGGTGGGGCCGGTCCCCCTGCCCCCCCTAAATCCGCCTATGCACTCACATCAGTGAAAGTAATCCAGAGAGTGTAGTAAAACAGTGGCGGATCTACGTTTTCAGTAAGGGGGGGTTTAGGATTCCCGCAAAGCTCGAATCCGAGGCGCGTGGCGCCGAGCGGGGGGGGGGCGGAGGTCGGGAAGGGGGTTTAACCCCCTCCCGTGTAAGACAACCTTTTGTTTTTGTAGCCAAACAGTGAAATTTCCATGCATCCTGGTACGTTTCTGGCACTTAACATGTCCCTGGAATTTTTCTTAAGATAATTAAAAACCCTTCTCGATTTCGTCACATGAACTTGGCTCATAAGTTTCGTGAAACCATATTTGTGCACATCTGGGTATGAGTCACACCACCAGTAAAAATTTTTGTTGGAACATCTACTTACACACACCTTTTTAGCATACGAAAAAGTGTGGTGTGTATACAGGGGTTTAGACAACTACCAAACATTGAAGAGCATAAGGAGCACCCACGGGGCGTAAAAACTTGAATATCAGATGATCGCAACAGCCTCAAGCTGTTTAAGAATGAAGACCTGTACTGTTAGTCCGGAAATAAACATGTGTTCTGTCTCGTTACGAGAAAAACTGGCGAACGATGGTGCTCTCAGCTCATAGTCTATTACTAAAAGCAACAATAAACAATTAAGTATCACTTTATTAAGCTGAATCACGTTGACAACAATTGAAAAACGTCAAATGTATCAGGAAACAAATCATCTGAAAACAGTTTCACGAAACCAAAACACTTTGTAAGCCTACACCGTGGTGAAAAGATATAAAGGAGTAGTTCGTAGAGGGACCAGATGTACACTGAGAGTACACAAAAACTCTGGCCTGGTCCGTCACGAGACCAAAAGTACACCTGTGCTAATTATCCCTACAAAAATAGTCGATCTGTCGCGGGACCAAACAGTACTGGTTGAGACAAATAGTTTTACAAAGCACACTTTGGTAAAAAAACATCACAAGACTAGTTCGCCGAGGGACCAGAAGTACACTGAAACTCGATATCTACACAAATCAAGCTGGACTGGTCCGTCGTTAGACCTAAAGCATACTTTGCAAAAAATTTTGAATTGAAACTTCTCTCTAGACACGTTTTAATCCCCAGTGGTTGCTCATACGTGTAGTTTACACATCCGGTGGTCAACTGCTGCGAGAGGTTGTCAAGGAAGGGTTTTCGCACCGTTCTGTAGTACTCACTGGAAGAAACAAGTATTGGGTACAGATTTAACTACGCACTACGCGAAATAAGATTTTGGGTATGAAGCAGATAGACTCATGTGGAAATGCAAACCAGAATCAGTTTCTGTGCGCTCGTAGACCCTCTGGTGTACTGGGTAAATTTGGCATGTCTAAAAATAATTTCCATTTAGTTTCCATTGTACACAAGCACAAGAAACCGACATTATTGCAAACTGTGAATAATTATAACTTATTACCTGGGTGTTTCTCCAGGAACATTGGTCCAATCTACCTGCTGTCTAGACTGCCGAGGAATCAGTATATCGGATCCAATGGTTTGCTTGTCTTAGAACCATTCTACCCAGACATCTTCGACGTTAGTTCCCAACGCTTGCACTTCGTCAACTGTTGTGTCAATGAGCTTGTTCACCTCTATAATGCAGCATCTCGTTTCGCAGCTCAGTTGGCACTAAGCCCCCTGGGGATACCAAGTCCATTCAAAAGACTTACAGCATGCGCAACTAAATTTGTTCCTTTCATCATGGACTACTTCAAACCTTGACGATGTATCCCAGGACCCATTTGCATCTCTTGCAATTTTCGAAATAAAAGTCCCAATGTTTGAACGCTTGAAACCCGAAGTACTAACATCAAATAAATGCCAATGGGCATGGGCGTTTCGTCGAGTGAGCCTTTCTGCGGAAATTCCCAGTATAGAAAACCTCAGTGGTGCTTATTGCAGGTAGAAAGACGGTAGGTGTTGAGGTCGGCACTAGGGCTCCTTAGAAGGCCCATTGAACATCGCACGAGTCCCGCAAGACTTTGTTGTGAAAATACTGCCTCCCCGCAATTTCTGTTCGCGAATGCGGTCACTTTGTTAATGTGAGTGCCCCCTTGGTCATTCCTTGTATAGTCATAACTTGTCAGAGTGCCATGATCTTCAAACAGACTCGCGACCAGACCACGGCGCCCGCCACAATAGCAATTCTTCGGAAAACTCGTTTTTTTCAAAAGTATTACAAGTACATGTTCACTGTATGATAATGCGCAAGACAACTTTACAATACACCAGTCAAATTCGAGTTAAGAACGTGTGGGGTGTAATAGGATGACACGGCATGACAGATGAGGTAAAAACATTGCCCATCAATTCGCCTTCGAATATCAGGGTTGCGGCACCACAGTATTTCCCCTAATCAAATCAACACATATCTTAGAGTAAAGAAACTAGTTACCTAAAAAATCAGCTATAGAGCTGCTTTTTCAGCGGTGGATCCATCTAAAATGCTTGGCTACTTCAGAAGTGTCGTCGGAAGCACGCGCACAATTGATCTCCGGGGTTTTGCCGATGAGCCACGAAGACCCGAAACGCGTTGATTTTCATAACAGCAATTCACAATGCAAAAAATATATTTTCAGAGTGAACCCCCCTCATTTTTTCCAAGTTGGTTTACTAGGGGTTTACACACGCTGGCGGTGCCGTTTTTGTTTTGGTGGAGACGTTTTTTTGTTTTTTTTATTTTTGGGTCCTGGCCCGAGGGGGGGTTTAAACCCCCTGAACCCCCCGTAGATCCGCCACTGTAAAAAATAGCACACAACAAGTCATAGTTCCCGAGACATTAGCTCGAACTTTTGGCGAAAAAATTTTACTTAATTATATAAAACGAAACATTGGGTACAATCTCACAATTCAGAATTCCGACCTCAGCAACCAGCCACATCAATGGCCGCCATTTTGTTAAATTAGTTTTGTAAGCTCCCGTCCACTCACGTAATTTTGCGAGGTATAGCGAGATCTTGCTGTTCTCGCAAGTAAATAATGTATGTACACGGAGTGTTCTCAGAAAGCTACCGTTTATTATACACTCTGGTCAATTTAGGCAATGGAACACGAGTTTCATGGGTGCAGATCCCGATGTCGACACACGCACAGGCTCAGCGGCCGGGAGGATGCTTCTTGTTAATCCTCTGCCCCTTCCTCTATGACATTGTCGGTCCAAGGGGCTAGCAGTGCGCCCTATAGTCATGCAAACTGTCAGATTGATCCACCAAGAGAGGGCAGTGGTTGTTTTAAAAGTAATTCACGAACTCAAGGAAGTTCTAAATCTGTTGAGGTTGCAAGCCAAAGTATTTTAAAAACGTGCAAGTCATTCCAGAGTTCAATAAGGCTAGAAACTCACTAATAAAGCAAGACTTTGCGAGCTTAAAGGCCTATGGTCCGAGTTGTAGAAGAAAAAACCTCTTAACGCCGTTTAAGCCGGTTTTTTGATGTGACATGGAGTTCAAAAAGTTATTAACTTTCAACTTGTGCAAAAAGTTTGAAAAAAATCGTTGTAAATACTACGAACGAATGAAATGTTTACAAAGAATTTAGTATCCGTGATTCTAAACTGATTATAAACATTACAACAACGTATGCGCAGCCACAGGTCTAAAGGTCAACAGAATTTATACAAATGGCGGGGAGAAGTAGGTCTATGAAGTGTACGTCCGAAGGCGAAACGCAGTCGTCCTGCTCTACGAGATTCAGAAAAAGACGTGTTAGCCAGTACAAAAAGCGGCATTACCAACAAACCGTATACCTGTAAGCGACTCGTTCGATAGGTGAGAAACAATGAGGACAAGACTGAATGTTCGAACTCATGAAGGTTTTACATTACAACAAATGAACAATTCCAGGCTTTCGATGGACAAGTATAAGTCAGTAAGTGTGCTGTTTGTGAAATGTTCAATGACTCATATACACGGTTAGAGCATTCACTGATGGGTAACTGATCTCAGTCAGCATACATCGGACCCAAATCATTTTGAAGAGCCCCAATTCGATGAGCTCTGCAGTTTTTGTTCTAATGCTACTAGTAGTAGTACTGATTCACGCTGACCCGGACTAGTTACACCATGTTAGTGTTTTAACATGTAGTTAAAACTGGTAAGGCCCTTTCATTCTAATGACATGGCGATGTTTTGGGGAGTTGCAGTCAGTATGGAGGGTTAACTTCGGTCCTGAATCGAAGTTAACTGTGCCAGTTGACTTCACAGTAGACAAGCGGAGCGTCGATGCTGTGGTGCACGGTAGTATGAATGATCAACTTCGGTTATTGTCAGGGAGCCACTGCTATGATCGACAATTACAGGGTAATGTCGTCGCTAAAAGCTGCTCATATCTAATCGAATTAGAAATAGGTTTTTGTGTCCATTAGCACATGTCAATGTTCCCAAATTATCACATTAAAAAATCCTGGTGTACAAGTGTTGCATCTGCACTACGTTGGGATTACTTCGATGTCAGCTACAGTTTACTTAGACATCCAAAGCCGGTAAAAACGGTTCGATTAACTTTCCAGTTCATGTCGACACTCTGCTGAGACCGAAATTAAGTACAAAAGGGCTTTTAGATCGATTTCAACTAGCAGAACAACGTGGCAGGTGGTGTAAACAATTGTGGCGGGAGAGGGGGGGATGTTTGTAGGATGTGTTAGGGACTTCACTTTATTAGAAAGCTCATATCACTGTTGGTCGTACTGAGTACAGTGGGGGGATAAGTCTTGGGTCAAGATGGCTATACTTGAGAATGTCTTATTAGTCTTGTCATGGAATTGCTAAATTTTCGAGTTGTGTATCGAATACAGAGATTAGGCTATGGACTTTAACGTAAGCCGGAATTTTCGTCAATTATAAGTCTCTTAAGTCGCTGTCAGTTTAGAATAATGCTGTCTCAGCTACAAATTTTGCCTTCTGGTAATTAAATCAAAGTTCTTTTAAGCATAAAGGTGTGACAAATTGACTGAAAGTACATTCTTAAATCTTGTGATTGTTCCTAGTAAAGTGAGTCAAATTGTATTTAAACCCTCCTTCATCATCTGTACTTTCAGAATGAGTGGTTTAGACAACGCCCTCTACAAACTTCTTTGCAAGAGTCCCAGACTGGTCATCCCCTGAAGAAACCTTGAGGTATTGTTTCATTCATTTCCTTAATATCTCATGGAGTGACATTTCACATTTTATTCAACTCACAACTCACAATCCTTACCAAATATATCACTGTTTCGTTTACAGTATTTAAACATGCCTTGTTTAAAGCCTGTTCAATTTCTATTCAGGGATTCACCCAGGATTTCGAAAATAGGGTGTCCAAAATGGGATTCCCAATATTTCGGAGTGTCCGTGATTCCGACAACGCATTACCCCTACCACCGTGCAGTGCACCAGCAACCCCCCACACTGATTTTTTTACAAAAATACATAGATCAAAGCGTTTACATCTGCGTTTTCAAACTAACCCCCTGTAGCGAGCTTGGACCTAGACTTTTACACCTAAACTTATGAATACAGCCAAGCAGCTTACCAGACAAATATTAGAGATATTTTTTAAGGATGAGTGCACTTCGCACATGATGGCGTCACTGCTGTTCCATATTAAAACATGGAAATGCACATTGAAATGCACGAAGCAGTGTTTCATTTGAGTTATTTATATTAGGTTTGTGTAAACCGTACTTTAGTGTGAAGTTTTTATTCTAATGTATCAGTGCTTTGGAGGATGTCCAGTTGAGCAAAGAACATTTGTAATGTAACTAATTTGCATGTGAAAATTTTCAACTCGCTTACAACTGTAGTATAAATGCAAGCTAACTCCAGCTGCTGGTTGAAATTCTGTGCATCATGTTTGGTGTGGGGAGCAATTATGATTTCTAAAAACCTTATTTTGAAAATTTGCCCTTTTACGATTCCATCTGTCGATTCAATGTCACTGTTTCAGATTCATAGATACATGTCTGAGTTCTCAGTGTAGAGGCCTCAGAATAAATTTTAAACTGAATGTCTTCTTACAAATGCCACTATTGTCATCTTACAGGGATTCAGAGCTGTTGTTCACCGTTGTCCTTATCTTCTTTGTCACCTGCATCCTCACAATCTGGATCAAAGGTTTGTGTCTGCTCTTGTAAAGACTCTATGCTCTATTGGAATTTAAAGTAGATATAGGCATGCCTTATGTCACGAAAACCAACTGTTTATTTAGACCATGTACCATTAGTATGATATTGATCTCGAATTGTTCCTTGATAAAAATAAGGTGTGAAGTTTGGGCTTGAAAATCTCCAGCAATTTGTTACTACTTGAGAGTTTCTTTAGGTTGACGTGTCACAGCATGCCATTTCATTCACCTGACATGGTCACAACCATAATGAACTGACAGTTCTTTGCAAGACCAAAACTTATTTCTCATCTGAATGAGGAAAGTGGTTAAAATCAAAAGTTAAGTTGCGCGGATAACAGGGTTTATAGCCGCAGAAATTTTTCTGTGAAAATGCAACTCTATTTTCTCTCAATGTAGGTTTCTTACTGCTTGTTAAAAGACGATAATAGTATGACCGGCTGCTGAGTAGCACTTGGGACATAACCATGTTGCCATGAGTTCAATTTCTTGTCTTGGAACTCTAGGATCCACTTAAACCATAAAGTGGCAATGGCCATCAAAAGTTATCATGATGCGATGAAGATTTGGCAATACGTGCATTAGTTCTGCACCATCTTTCTAACTTGCAACCTTTCACACTTGTTGATACTAGCATTCCGTTGGTGGTATAGATACAGTTATCATTACTTGTACCCAATGGTGGTTTTCTTTGCACTGTATTTTTGGTTTTAGTGTTTCAGTGCTCAATTATATTGTAACTTTTCACAATATTTTACACTTACAGGCTACATAGGTACTTCAGTGAGAAATCTAAGAGTAATGCTGTCAAGGATTAAGAAAGGTCTATACTCCAGTGCCACCGGTGTCCATAATTAGCAGATGCTTGAGAGAAAAACAAGGCGTGCACAAACTTGACACATGACTTCCAGGGGCCACCCAGTTCATTGCCTTAACGATCAATGGTTTTGCAATGACAACAAATGTTATTTGATCTATCAAAAGAACTATCACTGCTTCAGTGAACATTTGACTCTGATTTTAAAGTTACCTTTGCATAGTAGCTTGACGTGGATATAGACTGTTGTCAATACAAAAGGACACGGCTATATTTTTGATCTTACTCATTTACCGTACAGCATATAAATCTGACATTCTACTTTTTATATATGTAAACCAACAATCCTTGACCACTGTTTGCTTACATTTGACTCCAAAACTGTGATACAGTACCTGCTTTTTAATTGAAGTGCTCATGTAACTTGGTTCATGTTGAGTCTATCAACAGTCATCATCTGCTTTTGTTGGTCCACGTGGTTGTGCGAATTGACTACGTAATTAATATAAATGTGTCCATGACTTCAAACATATTTCGATTAATTACATGTCATGCTGCAACTCTTGTTTGCATTTACATTTCTGTTGTGTTGAGAATTACTGCAGTGAAATGCATTTGATGTTATACAGGTTAAACTTCGGCAGTGAAAATCCATTTTGTTTGTTAATGTGATTATGTCATTGCTGTTAAAGCTGCTATGAACCTGCCTTCCTTCAATTAAACCAACTCTTGATTGTGACTATTTATTGTCTTGGCCCATTCCTTACTCAAAGTACAAGTGATTCCTGGAATTAGAAAGAACTGACAGTTTGTTATAGCTCGAACCTCAGTTTATCAAGTTGCCTTGAAACAGCTTGTCATTTTCTGTAGGTGAATTTGTTACAAGCCAAGAAACCCATCCTCAGCTGGGTAAAGAAACTTACTGATAGGAGGTCTGATGCGGAAAATGGTATAAATTAAAAGTTACTTTATTGTTGATGGAATGTTGGTTTGTAGCAACTTTACCAGTTCTGTTTCATTACATTTAAGTCTTCATCCGATTTTCAGTATGAAACTAAGAAATGGTATTGGGCATAAATTTTGTTTATTAGTAACACAAAGAAATCACATTTATCTGAGTACTAAGTAGTAGACAAAACAAATATGCATTAGACACATAAAATATGGTGCCTGAGTAAATAACATAATTTGTTTGACTGCAAGCAAAGTAGATAAAGCAGTACGATTTGTGACATAACCCTTGCATTGCGAAAATATGTTGGGGTAGGCGCCTTTTGTTGTAGTTGGTACCTTTGTTGAAAGCCAGCACATCATTACGGTAGACTCTTGCCAGTTCCTCATTTATGACGAAGAAATCAAAAGTGCTGAATCAAAAATAAAAATAAAAATTTTCTTCAAAGCCATGTACAAGAGAAAAAAATTCTTCATTAACTAGTGTACTTCAAAAGCTGAATACCTTACAGAATGCGAACAGTTTGTCCCGTCAGCACGCCATCTTTTTGGTCACATCACGTGACCTAATGAATGTATGCCCTAGGCAGGGACGGGCAGAAATCTTTTTTGATTGATATTCATTAGGTCACGTGATGTGACCAAAAACATGGCTTGCTGATGGGACAAGCTGTTTGCGACATTTTTCCATGCCTTATTGAAAAAGATTTATTTCCAAAACTGTCTTTATAAGAAATACTCACAGGCATAAGCAAAATGCAGGTGACAGGTTGCTTCTTATAGATCTTTTCAGTGTAGTGGACACTCCTCAGCATCTACCACAGGTACACCCTGATGACAATCACAGCTGGTGATACCCACCACCCCAGTGAGTATGGACACATCAAGTTGAATACAATGCCCTCATCCTCAGATATACTTACGTGAGGCTGAAAAAAATCAAACCACATTAATTTTGAGCTGTAGTTTAAACATGACCTCAACATGAAGGGGAATGTTGTTTTCATAGCTGCAAACTGGTTGTTGTTCTTCAAAAAGCCAGTGGTCCATTATTAAAGAAGTTTTAATTAATGAAGTTTTAAGACGGTATAATTTTCAACATTTTATGTGGCATATTTTAGTGATACATAGCAAATGTATTTTATTACAGGTTTTCAGTTTTGTTACCTATAAAGCTTGTGTGATTACTGATGAAAGAAAACAATATGAATGACTTGATAACACAAAAGTTATGTAGAATCGGTTCTGTTGCGTTAAGAAACGAGAGTTCCAAGCATACCTGCATGTGAAGAGACCGAACATCAATTGCCACCTAAGCCTATTCCTCTGCACATAGCTCAGTACTCCAATCATGTTGTCTCTGTTGCTTGAGTATTGTTATTGTTGGTGAACTGGTGATGCACATTACGGTGAACCTTTAAAAACATGGTAATCACATAAAATGCCAATCTGAGCAGTACATAGATAACATTGATCAGTACACTCCATGGGATACACATTTTCGCAAAAGTATGAGTGTACCTGAAATTGAAACTTCAGTGTTCTACCTGTTTCCAGACTAATTAATTTTATTTCCTGTGTTAACTTGCCAATACCCATGCTAGAAGTCTGTAACAGCTGACATTCAAGGAGGATGATTTTCGAAGCACCCTTTGGGCCCTCTGCCATGTAAACTGATGGATTGTGTTCTTGATAAAGTGAGTCTGCAAGGGCCCAGTTGCACACTCAAAGTCCAAGAAAGAGTATATTAATTAAACCTTCCCCTGTCCCTAGCCCTTTATTTACCCAATCGAGACCATACCACTGATAATACAAGATGTAACCTGCTCGACCTTTATTAATGCTACTACTGATCTGCCTTTGGCTTATACCCTTTTGCCTGTGAGGAGGTCCCATACATAGTATATTGTTCTGTAATGATGTGACCACTCCCAGTGTCCTGCAATTTGAGAATCAGATTTCTTCACTGAATAACAGGCATCAAATTTGTTGCATCCCATTCCCAACCATGGTTTTGTATGATCTCACTATTCTCGCAACAAGCTTCAGTCTTCCGGCACTTCCCAAGTTTGCTTGCATTTAATCCGAGGATTCATCGCTGATTCAGTGGGTTGTGTTCAAGTGGACTAGCTAGCTGACTAGTCAGTGGTGGATTTAGAGGGGGGCTATGGCCTCCCTAAAATTCTCACAGTTCCCATTTGGCAGTTCGGGGGTGCAAATGTTTGGTGAACTAAATCCTGGCCAATACTCTACCCTGTTCCCCCAACTCAAAATCCTGGATCTTCCCCAGGGGCGAATCCAGTATTTTGAGTTAGGGGGGCCAGGGCACAGGAATAACTAGAATTTTGCGACATGCGCGAGCCCAGCCTGACGTAGGAATGCGGGGGTGTCGAATTTTTGGGTTTGTGGATCTTATTACTAAAAACAAAACATAAACGGTAAACAGGGTTTGTTCAAGGGGCATGTGCTAGTCAGCAGTTTGCACCCCGAACTGCCAAATGGTATCTGGGAGAATTTTAGGGGGGCCATGGCTCTCTTGGCCCCCCCCCCCTTAAATCCTCCAATGTGCTCCTGCTAGTAGAATATACAAGTAGAGTATAGTGTCCCTGGTGATAGACGATGATTTTCTTATGGCAATGAAAAACCAGGAATAGTTTTGCAATTCAAGTCCAAAGTCTAAATACTGCCAGCAAGTAGAAATTCAACTCACGACCATCGAGTGACAAACAGGGTCTATCCAACCACAATAACATTACACTCTCTTTTTCAGTCACAGCATTGATAGGTCTAGGGCTAGGGGTAGCCTTGGTACAAATCAGTATACTAAATATACTACTCTGGCTGTGTGCATTTCGGGCTCTATTGAAGAAAAACACACAGTGGTACCTAGCTGTATTTTGATACCGCTAGCTGGCTGGCTAGGGTACCACTGCAGACTCGACTCGATCACGATTACTATCGAATTCAGTACGTAATTTTCCCACAGGTAATGGTTTCATCTAATCCTAAGAGTAATAGTTAGACTGTTCAGCTCATACAGGGAGCAACATCGTCATCAAAATGTTCAAGAAACGAATAAATTACCTGATTAAGGCGAACTTCTCTTCTTCGAAGCAGTACCGGAAACAGCTGACTATTTGTCTCGTGTTGCTGAAAGGTCAAACCGCACAGCATTATGGGCAACATTCGTTTGTTTTGATCACGCAGATTTTAAGAAAATAAAAAGTAAAAGAAAAAATATGTACAGGCAGCAGATCGACCCCATTCTTACGAAAAATTCTAATTAAGTGTCAGAGAGTATGTTTCAATGGTTTTTATGCAGATTCACGATGTTTTTAAAACGTCTACAAACGGATCATATATATTGCTGTGTATTTTATATGAAAACATGAAATTTTGACTAGCTTCTTCTCGCAGACAGTTACTGACTCTACCATGTTTATTTCTTAAAAAATACGTATTTACGAACTATATTGTGGATACTGTTTTGAATAATTCGAAACTTAAATTGTTTGCTCAACCTTTGGTATTGCAAGTAAGCGCTGAATACCAGCGGCAGTGACGCAGCATCGGAGATAGAAAATGGACACTCACTTGAAAAAAGTTTTCCTCACAAAATGTGTTCAGCGGCTGTTTCATTGTTGTCAATGCTGGAAATTACATTTACCAGATCTTGCAGTCTTTGTTCGCTACTAAGAGGCAATGGTTGTGCAACTCAAACGTCACTTGTGGAAATGGAGAGACTGAGGACAAGGCAATGGACCCCAGGTAGAGGAGCGCCGATGTCAAGACAGCAGGGCAAATAAATTCACAGCGGCTTTCCGTTTACGCAATTAAGCAAAACCTCGTTTTATAACCGTTGCAACTAACATTATGCAAACATGACTCCACACAACCACAAAACAGAGTAGTGATTAGTATCAGTAGCCGCTTAATGAGACCGCAGAGCAGAGTGGCAGAGACCATACACGAGTGTTAGCCCTACTCTTCCAAAACTGGGGTCCAGTGGACCCACCTTCCAGTATTTTTGGGTCCATTTCAATGTTTTGGGTCCATGAAACTTAGCATGAGACAAGCTTTTACTTTTATCTACTCTAACGCATTGTACAATAACTTTGCGTACAGCATGAACCTTGAACGCCTGTCAAAGAATTGCATTTCTCGTGGTTAATGCACACTTTACATGTCATCCGATTTTTGCCAGTGTCGTATATCATGTACTAGCCAGGACCTACAGATTTTTTTCTTTGGCACTACCATTGGGTCATTAACAGAAGCTGTTGACGAAGGCGTACTATGCTCGTCATCTGTTGCCTCAAGTTTCTTGTCGGCGCAGAACTCGATTTGGCGAAGAAGTTCATAATATTGGCCTGTTTCGACGCCATTTTTGTGAAGGCGTTATTGCAAGTCTACATCTCTATCGGATCAATTAGAACAGGATTTTCTTACCCACATTGTGATGGCTTACTTACCGAGTAGCGAAGCCATGCGTTTGGCTTCGACAATGAAACAATCTAGGGTGCTGTTATGAATGAAAGATACGGTATGGTAATCAAAGAAAAGAACCAAAGGATTTTCATTTGCAAGTTTTATATCACAACCTTTGAACAAAAAGTTTCGTCCAAGTTGACGCACACATCGAGTCAGCCAGTGTCTCTTGCAGTTTGGTGGCATCAAATGACGCAAACACACAGCCTCTGGCGAACACTGACCGAATAACCGTCATTAAAGTCCAAATGTCGCACTATTGCTGTTCCGGTTGTTTGTGTTTCTTAGACACGACTCGAAATAAAAAACGCTATCCAATTGGGAAAGAATCAGATCTGCAATGACATAACCTGAACTACCTTTACTCTCGATACAACGTCGTTAACGAGTGCTCAATAAGCACAACCAGCGTGGCTTGAACACACCATGAGATCCGTATTAAAGACGACAAAAGTTTTGACAGCATGCTCGTAAGTGTACAATGCACTTAGGCCACAACAGAAACTACACGGATCCGATCTACATCTATACTGGCACATGACTGCTCACAGAAATAAGGTCGACCAATCTGGCAACAAAAATCCAAGAGCACAGATTGATTTCCTATTTTAATTCCATGTTGATGTTCGCTTGTTTACGGCTACCTATTTATAATCCCGTGCACTGTCTAACGTCCGCACGTACTGCGACACCTTTCAATTCACGTGACTTTCCAAATATGGAAGTCAATACTGTATTTCTGGCTTGCACCATAGAACTCACGCCCTAGAAGGCTAGCTCCGATTGGAGCAGCTGAAGTTGCGCCGCGCATGTGTAGGGGTTGTTTACACTCGATTGTTCCGGTGAGTGTACTAAGTTACTATGGAATTTACTGTCAATAAAACTTTTCGTAACTCCGCCGTTTTTCAACCGAATTGCATGAGAGCCATATCATTGGAAAGCCATCTGTCACTTCATGATCATTATGTCATCAGCAGAATAATTTAATTCATCAGTAGTTATCATTTTGCATACCTGACTAGTCGAGAATATTTTTTAATTCTTAAAACTCAGAGTGTTGCCAAAATATGAAAAATAACAGCGTGCAATAGTAACAGGTCTAAGGTTCCCCAAAAGTGAAGAAAAAGGAAGTGGGTCGTGTTTGACGAGTTTTGTGGACTAAGTACTAGTAGTTCGTTGAAGTTGTGTTGAGTAAAATGAGTCCAGAAATTTGGCCTGTGCTGTTTTCTATTAGATTACGGAAGTGTCGCCATTTTGAGGCACATCCTTGTCGAGTTTTGAATTCTTGGTGCAAATCCAGGTACCCTTCAGACAAGTGTTTTAACACTTAAAAGGTCAAAGTCAGCCACTGATACTGTGGTCTTTGTCCACATAAGAAAAGAAATGAACCAGAGATCTAATATAAACGACTAGTTAAGCTATTAAGGAAATAACTTCAATGATTTCTACCCTATGAATACAACGGTTTAGATCACATATCACTTACACTTGCTTTGTATAATTTACTCAAGCATTCGTCCAAATTATACATATTTGTCTATTATAAGAAATTGGACCTTTGGTGCCGTTTGATACAATTACATTCTTCAGTAAAAATTCAGAATGAAATTACGACATTTACGAAAAATACGATAAATTGCTCCAAATATATATACGAAATTTGAAAACAAATGTTTTGTAAATGATCAAAAATGGGCAACATTTGTCACGTAGCTTTGATAAGTAGTGTAGATAGCTCATTGTATAGGTTTCAGTGTAAGACTTTCCATTACAGCTTAGAAACAAACTCTTTTCTTCAGAAAGTAAACGTAATGACCCTGATACGTGAAGCGTATGTTACTCTGAACAACAGACATTGGAATCGATTGTTACTTCACTAAAGAACGTGGACTCTGGAAAATAATAATATTCACAACAGAAGACAATGTTATTTTGAACACCTTGCATTCAAGAACGAAAAAACGGAACAACTGGATTAAGAAGCCGGACTTCAGGATAAAAAGTGGAATATCTGCGTTTAAGCCAAAACGTAAAGGTGAAATGTTTGCTGCAACACACAAAGACGTACAGATGGCGGTTGTTTTTTGTCGAACGGTAGACGTAACACCCAGCGGTGTCAGACAATTGACTGTGGGTTTGTTTAAAAGGGAGCTATGTTTTGAGATTGTGCGTAGATGGAGAGTGAATAATCAAATCCAGTAATTAATTTATTATATGATAACCCCTAATTGGACAAGTGAAACCTGTTGTTAATTAAGCAATCAACTACAAAAAAGAGTAACTACGCTAGCGCCCTCTTTAAAGATTACTTTAATCAATCAACCAAAATAATCCAATGTCTTATCCGCTATCCAAGCTAGGACTCTCCACTTGTTGGATAACTGTCCTGTTGGTGAATCTTCTAACTACACACACTGTATAGCGACAGTGTACTTGCTGGTCACCGTCTCTGGTGATGCAACACTTGCAGGCAATTTCTTCTACCCGCGATTCTTCTTGCTGATCATAGTCTCTGGCTGGTGATGCAACACTTCAGGTAGAATCTTACTACCCACGATGCAAGTGACAAGCTCTTAGTTAACTTCCTGTTCGTTAAGGTGGCACTGAACAGTTAGACTGCCGCCGCGGCCAATTTGCACTTCCAAAATACTAAAATCTAGGGGTAGGCCAGGCTTGGGGGCATTTTTAGTTAGGTATTGTATGTAGGCCAAGTGAATTTGGTTTGTTTGTATTTGTGAACATGCTGAGAATTAAAAAAGGCCACTTTCTTGGCTATAGTTGCACTCTTCTTCAAGATGGTGGCCCCCTGTTGCAGTAGTGCATTGCTGTGTAGCAACTGAGAAATTGGTCGCAATTTCAGGTAGCCCTCAAACAAGCCAGATTTGTAAAAAAACTAGTTGGTTGACAGTATTTTTGAACCACATTTTGGAATCGGTAGGAAATTTGCTTTCGGAATCTAATGTTGGCTTTAGTCGAGCAGGGAAGTGGTGGTTTTGGGGTGAAAAGTATCGATTTTGCATTTTTTGTCCTTATTTTTCTTAGTCTAGCTTGGTTTCCACTGGGAGAAACCAGAGTCATATGGAGTTAATGATAACGAACTCCATTGGTTTAGAAACTACTTATACGACCGTAAACAGGCCACCAAATACGGTGGTATACTTTCTGAATACTCAACCGTAATCACGGGGGTACCTCAGGGTTCCATTTTGGGCCCTCTATTATTCACTATTTTTGTTAACGACCTCCCTACGGTCCTCCACAACAGTGTCCCAGTTTTATACGCTGATGACACTGCAATTATGTCCACAGCTGGATCGGTAAAAGAACTCGAAACTTCTCTCAACAATGAGCTAGCCATTATCCATGACTGGCTGATTCAAAATAAACTCACTCTTAACGGTAGTAAAACCAAGTCGATGCTGTTTGGAACCCACCAGAAATTAAAACAACAAAAACTATCCCTTTCTATCAACGGTTCTCCCATCGAGAATGTTGACAAGTTTAAGTACTTGGGCCTTACTTTAGATCCCAATCTTAAATTCAATATGCACATAGATCATATCACAAAGAAATTACCAAAGAAAATCGGTGTACTTAAACGTCTAGGCAAATTTCTTAATGTCCGTACTCTTAAGACCCTTTACCATTCTATTATTCAGCCTCATATTGATTATTGTTTACCGGTTTGGGGGCACACTAGTGACACACTTGTAAATAAAGTCCAAGTAATCCAAAATAGAGCCGCCAGGGCTACCCTGGGTACTAAAATTAGGGACACCAGGGTTGACGACTTGTACTCCAAGCTGGGATTTATGAAAGTAAGACAAAGAAATAAATATCTCTCTCTGCCTGTTGTATATACAGATGTATCAATGGCTTGGCTCCAGCATATCTCAGCAGTAAATTCAATAGCAGTCAGGCTGTTTATTCTGAACGTTCTTCTATTGCTGGCAATGTTTCTTCTAAAAAAATTAAAACCGAGACGGGCAAGATATCTTTTATCTATGCAGCTGCTATAATATGGAATTCTTTTAGCCCAGAAATTAAACGGTCCAATTCAATTACTACCTTTAAAGTTAATGTTAAAAAGTAGCTGTAATTTACTTAACCTGTCTTAATCATGTCATTTTTTTCATTGTCGTAAATATTCTCATTGTCTAGAGTCATCTCTTAATTTATTTCATCTGTCTTGGTTAATTTTTTACCATTATTTGTCATTTAGTTATTGTCTTAATTCTCAACCTTAACTGTTTTAATTGTGTCTTTGTTACGTATATTTCATTGTTGTTTTATTACTTCATTGTATTATATTGCTGTTTTTCTTGTTGAGGGCCCTCTTGGAAAGCAGTGCTATCACTGAAGAGGCCACCCTCATTTTAAATATCACAATAATAAATAAATAAATAAATAAAGTGAAAGGGTCAAAAATACAAGAGAGAACAAAGTTTCTGTGCTCATCTGTAGGGCTTGTGATGTGAAATGACTCAAAACTTTTCTTTATTTGCATGCAGTTTTGACTGAGTGAAGATAGGGTGAAGAGTCCATTGACGTGTGTTCTGATAGGCAAATCCCTGTGAGAACTGTTCAGTGCCTCCTAACCCTTGCCCTTGCACAGATCCTTTTTGAATCTTCCACGAGATGGCTCTGTCGTACAATTTCCTCTGTACACTGTAGCACAAGTCTTTATGCTTCAACTACTATAGCGCATCTGAATTTCTTGTTGACTTAAGCCCATATTATATTATTCTACTTATTTAGTGAATGGTTAATAAAAACCCCATGATCATATCCAATCATACCATTGGCTGTTACAGTTAGTTTTCAGAATTTTCTAGAATCTCTAGAGTACTTTGACCCCAGAACCCAAAGTTGTGAACACCATTTAAAAATAGATTTTGACGTTAAAATACATGTCAACAAGTCTGACCCCATGTCACGTTTTTCCCCGTGTGTGGGTGGGCGCAGATTGTTACAGACCGGTGCTAATAGCTTTCGGTGCGACGATTGACTGAAGACTGGTTCGAGTTAATCCTTTATTAATCCCGACCGTACGTTCACAAGCCTACTCAAACAAAACGTCCGACGTAATGTCTGTTTATGCTCCAGCCAGTGCTGCGAAGCTTGATTTTTACAACCTGTGATTCTCGCACGAATTTCTGAGTCTAAATTCTGTGATATGAACGAGTTCCAGGTGTTGAGCTTTTGTTTAAGTGAGAACTACATTTAAATGCACAAAATGTTCTCTGCAACTAAGTCAAAATAGTTTTTGGGCGCTAAAAAGTGGGGGCTATGGCGCCACCCCCCCACAGCCCCCTATGGCGCCCCGACCATGATATCATTAGCACATTTCTTGCAGTGAGCGTCATAGTCGTACAAGCTTTCGATCACGGTCTCAAAGAATGTTCTACTTCCCTCTTCTGTTTGAGAACTAAACAGATCCTTAGTAGTTGAACCACCCCCACTCTGATATTGAGGTTCCCAAGACATACATGTAGCTTGGATTAGTTGACGATGGAAACGTTTTTTGCTGTGTCTCAAAACTTGACAGTATCCCGAACCTGGTCACACAATTCACTTTGGCATTTGGTTTCGCACAATTCCTTCTTCTATTTACACAATTTCTTAAAATCTGAATTTATTTTTAAGTAGATCGACAGATCATGATTTTTCCTAGATCATCTAAAGCGCTTTAACGACGGTTGCTTTTCTAACAATTTCTGTTCACATTCAATATGAAACCACACACAATCTGTGTTTTCTTTAGCGAGTTCGATGGTTTTTCTCGCCATGTTCCTGCCACGAGATTTCAAACTATCCAACAAAAGTTCAACACTATCACTGATATTTGTATTACTCAAAATTCCCCGCCAGATTACTGTTTGGCAGTTTGTCATTCATGTTCGTGACGAATCCTCAGCCATACTTGCTTCCCATTTGTATCTGACCCACGGCGTTGTTGGCAGTTTTGGCCTGTTGAGTTGAGCACACGTTGTATTCTTCCAGCTACGTCTGTCCACCTGCTTGGATCAAACACTAGGTTTTCCGAAAAAGAGCTCCTTGATTAATAGCACAATATTATTTGATGAGCAGATGAAGTAGTTTGCCGTGCGAACGGTTCTGAATACAAACTCCTACCTGCATCCGACTTGGTCGCAGCACCCTCTTGAAAGTGGACTTGCCAAAGTCTCCCCATTGTCGAGTCCTGTTGGAAGTAAAGAGACTGCATCCCGGACTCAATTGACAGGTTCGTGTAGGCTGATAAAAAGCGCTTGGTAAGTTGACGAGTAATGTGTAGTCAATTCTTAATTTTGTCGTTTGGATAACGCCATAGAAACATGAAGTTACAAAGATGTTTTCTCGCGAGAAATTCTGGGCAGAGCTGTACTCGAGCCAATCGAAACTGGCGTTGTTACGAAACAGTCCAGTTTGCGATTTGATTGGTTCGCAGTCGCCACTTCAACGGCTGAGTACCGTATATATCGACTTGGTGATCAATCGATCACTAGTTTTCTTACGTCGCTTTCAACCGCAGTCATCGGTTGCTGTTTGCATTGAAAACGATTGCACCTATGGGCAAAAGTTAAAGACCGGTTTTTACGCCTTCGAAGGTAAGAGAAATGTTTGTTTTTGATTTGTTTTGCGCAATTCCTAATTGCTGTAACACACTTTTTCTCTTCGGAAACAGCTTGATTTATAGGGGACAATGACACCCCTGCTCCGTGCACCATAAAGAACTCCCCCGGCGAGCCGGCTGTTTTAAGAACGATGCAATCATTTTCCTTCAAAAATTAATTGCGGTCACACTGCGCGTAGACAAATTAAATAGATAATTCTGATCTTCCGTTTTCAGCTGCGTTCAAATCAGTACGAAATGAATGTTAATGCAAACCACGTTTGTTAAAATACATCCTCAAATGATGCCCTTTCAGCGTGCAATCACTTTTTCAAAATAAACAGCATAAAACACAAATTCTGGGCTTCATGACTGATTAAATCCTGATCAGTTCGATTATTTTCGACATCGCTGGAAACATTACGATAAGGGCCGCGACGCATGTTATGCATGCAGATTTATTTTTATTCTCAGAGTTAACATCAACAACTTCAGTAACTTGGTCTAAACCGTTAAAATGTTCTAGGATTTTGTACTCTGATATCCGTTGCAGATATATAATCTGCACCTATCGAAGGTACCACAAGTCGGTTTCTCAGATTGTGATTGGTCAACCAGCGCTTGACACTAAGCTTGACGCCAAGTCGCATTAGGCGCCTTGGCGAAAATCCCATTTCGCCAATCGGAATATGCGAAATCTGAAGTCGCCAAAACTGACATGATAATCGTCGACTAAAAAAGGACATGACGCACTCTATTCTCGAAATCTTACGCCTACCTGTTCAATATCTCCCCGTTAGAGCACAATGCACAATGGGAAAGAACAAACTGACCGCAGACGACTGCATACATTAGATGCGTTTGTTTCGCCGATCTTGCCCAATTTTTGCCGAACAATTCCGACTTCCGTCTGTTTACTTCCTGTTGTAATTTAAGCGAGAGTTTGGTGGTGACAAATTCACTGATTTCACGAAATAAACCGACCCATTGGTACTTAATTTAGGAAAACTGTTAGTACTTTAAAGTTTGGAAGTCAACACAAACTTTGAAACGACGAATCTAGGGGGAACTATAATCCGTTTTAAAAACTCACAGTGGCGACTTGCGATTTTTCCCAGGTCGCCAAACACAATCTGTGTTCGCGAAATCGAGCACTGCCAATTGCTACTGCTTACAACACCGTCTAGTGGTCAGCATATGAGACCTATTTTTAAAGAAAACGTGTAGCTTAAAACGTAGAAACTTTTCAAATTATGAATAAAAAATACCTCATCCTCTCATGCAAGGTAAAACTAAACTGAAGGTGAAAGTACACATGAAATGTTCTCTTAATTATTGGGGTCCACTGGCTATTACCATGTTGTTTAAAGCTATATTTAGCGGTTCGTCGGCTGGTCTTAAATGGAATGAAATAGGAACGAAGAGGTTTAGTTAGTCAAAATAATTCTTATAAGCTCTATGTTAATCACAGTATGACCATAAAAACTAACCGTATTAAATTTATGTTAACCAAATTTGGAACATAATGTCTCAAAAATAGTTGATGGAATTCAATGAAAACTCAAGATAGTGCATTTTTTGTTCTGTTCTGCATGTTATCGATTCCCTTATTTTGCTATGAATGCTCCTTTCATGTTGGCTAAATTTCACTAAGCACATATGATAACACTGTACGAGATCAATTATTAAAAAGTTAAAAAGCAAATTCTTCAGAGTTCATGCGCGCACCCAGCCTTTAATATGGTGGCTCGAATCTCTGACAAAGTGGACTTTTTGCTAACAAAAAAGTGGGAGGACAAAAGAAAACGGGATACCACCTTCAGGTCTGTGAACTGTGCGTCTGCGCCTTTTTAGTGGACTTTTGTCTCGTTTTCTTGGTCTTTTTTTTCTATTTTACCCACTTCACCAAATGAGTCCCCTGGGTGCGCGCATGGAGTTTCCATTTTCAGAAAATGCATACTTTCGCTGTCGAGCTAAATTGTATAGTTTTGTAGATATTTGCATATGTTTGGCTAAATGCATAGACTTTTTACAAGACCACAGATAGCCTTAACTCTTTGTGACCCTCGCAAATTTAAATTATAGAATTCAACACTTGCCATATTGACCATAACAGGTTGTCCCAAGGCAATACCCATATTACTTACCCAACGTTCGATATAAATATGCCTGTTAAGTTTTCGTTCTTGCGCGTTAGTGACATTTTCATTTTCCTTTGTTACATGACAAATACCTGGATCAATAAAAAACACTCATCGCTAGGTTTATAACAATTGCGCTCTGGTGATAACACATAATTATGACTACGTCAAATTAAAGAAAGTGATCATTTCATCACAGTCTGCAAGTCGTTATGGTAATTACAGTGATGATAGTAAATCGATGAAACTATGAGCAACACATGAAACTCAATACACTGTGTTACCGTTAATAGCTACTGCACGATCATATAGAGCCTAGTTGGCAAGAAATGGAGTGCTGGCGACTGTAACAAAGTTGTCATTGTAGCTTTAAAAGTTTAGACTGAGTTGATGAACGAAAATATGCTCCCAAAGAGAGTTCAGGGTTAGAAAATAGGCTAAAGTGCATAAAATTTCAAATTATGCTTATTTTAAATACATCAATCGGTTTCCAAGGTGATTATTGGGATTATTGCATAGAAAAGTAAATTTGATGATTTCTTTGATTGTCAGTGCTATAAAACAACGAAGTCGCTAATTGCCGGCGTCGACTTCCATCCAATATTCCCCTATACCTGCGGTAGAATTAACTAAAATCGTGGCGCTGACCGTATCAACGGATATGCAGTGGAAAATGGCCGAGGGCGACCAGTGGCTAATCAAAGCCGATGTGTTTCCAAGAGGGCTATTATCCTGAGTGTATGTGAGAAAAAGGGGCGAATAACTGAAGCACATTGATGAACAACTTTCGTATCATAAACACTTACATGTAGTAATGACATCGTGTCCTGGACTGTCGTACGAAACAAGTTGACCATTACCAGAAACACCAGAGTTGTTCTACCTCGGGTGTCGCCAGACATCTTCCTGAATAACTTAACCCCCGTGGTTAGTTTTAATTCACTTTAAAAAATCTTGCAGGTGATCCGTTACCTGCATCCCGCTCAGTAACGCTAGGACCTTGCTAAAAAGCAAGACTTCACGAGATTACGTGAAATACTGCGGTGTTTTTTCAAAGAGAGCACGTGACTATGGCTAGATTTTAGCTACGTCCTAGCGTAGGTCCTAGCGCTACTGAACGCACGCCTGAATAGCATTGGACGTGGAACTTGCACACGACACATAGGGCGGACGCATTGCACAAAACTTTGAAACTCATGTGAACCCGATTATGTAAATATAATCTTTAGCCCATTAGGACATGCACACGAGTGAACATCTTGCTGGACATGTCCATAAAGTTTGTAGGAGAAACCAGGCCAGTGATAATGTTGCATCTGCGATAACGCCCACCTCGTAAAAGAGTTCTGTAACGCTGTTGTTGTAGACAAATTTGATAGGAGGAAGAGCTGGCAGTTGACGTATCTTGACAGTGGGTAGAAGTTTTTGAGATTGTTGAATGATGTGGATGTCATTGGTCTACGTCTTGGAAAAAAGTAAAGAATCCTAACAAAGTTCACGTCTTTTCTAATACGTGAGCTAGGACAGATTGTTTTTTTTTTCAAAAACACTTGTGTTCACTATGCGCCTTCAAAACTTTGCATGTCTTCGTCTTTCCAACTGGAGAAAACTGTCATAAAGTGTCGCGTACAGGAGAAACGTGAAAACTGGAAGTGCCTGATACTTCCGAGGTCTGTGACATGCGTAGTGTCACGTTTTATCCCGTGAAGCGTGGCCACAGGTGGTTAGTGACTGGTGTAAATAGCTTTCAGTGCGATGATAGGTTGAAGAGTGGTTCGAGTAAAGTGCTTTAAATCTCAACCGTATGTTAACAAATCAACTCATTGGCGTTACCACCCAAAATTAAAGAAAGTACTTCAATCGTTAATCTCAAAAAATAGCTTTAAACTGTATACCCTCCGCTCTCTGCATACCGTACAAGCAAAGAAAACATGAGCATACATGTATGTCCGAGTGTCTCCAAAGGAACACAGAGGTGAAATATTGTTAAAACTATGTCTAAATTTGGCGATGTTTAGGAATAGTCCGCATCTTGATCGGTATAGGATTATTTCATGGTTGCAAGGAGGTTGGAATGATGTCAATGGGACAGTAAGCCTGAAATGTAAATTGGAGTTCCTGTTGGGATAAAAGCCCCGGGCCAAGAAGCACCAATAACAATGAGCTATTGGCAAGTTCTTGCACATTACATTTCGTAATTGTATCCCATTTATATCCGCGTTTACCCATGCAAGCTGCTATCAGTTTCGGTGAATAAAACTAGATAGCCGAATCATGCACGGTTCTCTGGCTTGTGGTTTGCGGCGGTTGTGTTCAATCCGTTACAAGGGAGTATATAATAGGCGATCGTTCGTGTTTGCATTGCATGGTAAGCGTTGCTAAGAAAAGTGCCGACACTTTTGCTGATCCCAATCAGTGCAATTACATGTATTGTGATATCTTTTTAATTTCGGGATTCACCTTAAAGAGAACGCGAAAGCTCGTCAAAAACATCATTTAAACAATTCGTGACTAAAGTACTATCTTGCAATGTCTACTACAGTGTTATTCAGCGATATTTGCCTCATATCGAAAACTCGATCGTGATGCATTATAGAGTCGTTTTTGTTTTCAATAACCTGAGTAAATTTGCCCTCGTCTCATCACTCTGCATCCAATCTAGTAGGCAAGATTCGAGAGCAGGTGCTATGCCCAACACAATTGCATTAGTGTGACGTTAGTCAATTATCGCAAAAATACATTTATTGAAAGATACCATCAGACTGCATTTGAGTTCATGTGATGTAGGGCTATGGGTCGTAACTATTGTAGTCTGTGTAATGAGAGAGGATATTGAATCTCTGCTGAGTGTGGGTGACAGTGATACTGAAGGCTGGATGTACAGTGCCACCTGGAGCCGGAAATGGGAAAATTACGTAAGTAAGGTCACTGCACGTTAATAGTTCCCCGTAAATTGAATACCATCCTCTCAATAGAAGGATATTTACCTATAATACAATGCATATCAATCACGTTCTACTTCACTGCACTGCAAATGTACACGTCACTAGCTCACATCATTACTACTATTTAATTCTTCAATGCTGACACCAAGAATTTGACGAAAATGACCTATACCAATAATGAATGAACAACGCATTTTCTTTCCTTGTTAATCAATTCAGTAGTGCCTAACATTTTAGAGTGGGTGTGGGTTTGTGGTGTAATGTATTTTTTCACGTCCGCAAAAGATAGAGGAACAAACTTTATTTTTAAATACTATAAAAACATGTTGTTATATGACTGGGCCGCTGATAGCTGACCCTGAGAAACAATTTGTTAAACAGATCATAACAGTTCAGAAGAATAACAAAGCTAACAACAAAAAAGTACATGTACAGTGAAATAAAATACCATGCAAGAGTATTTGAAAACGCAATTTAAATGTATATTATAACGAGTTGTGCACAGGGACTGTGGATGCAAGGGAAACTGTTTAAAGCGTATACAGTTGTGTCAAATATGTAATACAGGTGATCAAAGTTATTTCAGTTAGAACATGCATAATTACATAAAAAGTTGCAAGGGTGCTTGATATGTGTTTTAAATAGAGGGAGAACCTATGTAAAATATTCGTGTCGATTTTGTCTGTTACATATCTCGGAAGGACACAGTTGTTAATTAAATTTGGTATTTTAAACATTAATGTATTTTCACATCTTTTTCTGTTGTACATGTAGTTGTAAGATGGTTCGTTGATTGCATATTCTAGAAAGACCTTTTGGTGATTGATGGAACTGGAAAAGATTGTTATCATAAAAGTGAATGGGCAATGTTTTTTCTTTGGAATTTACAAAAAATTAGGCAAGCTGTGTTAAATATGTCGTCAAGAACTGTTCTCAGTTGCCTTTTTTCTGCAGAACTTTCAATTTCGTACAATTATTGAACTACTATAGTGTTATAGCAAAATGTAAATGTGATAGTATAAGAACATCGTACGTCATCAGTGGTGTGTGTTTGGGGAAATAGTGTTTCAATATGGAGAGAACGACCACAGTTTTGGCAATTTTGTTAGAAATTTCCTGAATATGCTTGGTCCAGCAAAGGTCACTGTCTACAAAATACCTAAAATTTGAAATTTGAAACTCTATTAACAATTTTATTGTTGATTTTGATTAGAGGGATGTGGGAATCGAAATTGCATAAATTTTATTTTACTTGTATTGGTATTTAGCCAATCAAAACATCCTGTAGAGTATTTTTCATAATGTTTGATCGCCGAGGCTATGATTTTTGTTATACAGAAAGGAAATAACAGGCATATGGCATCTGCCTACATAATAATAGGTGGCTTGCTGGACAAAGTGATATCATTTACATGGATTAAAACAGAAGAGGTCCTAAAATAAATCCCTGTGTTATACACGTAGGTATGTCAAGGCAGGAAGAAGTGACCACCCGTTCCAAAATCCGTATTTCCAGTCAAGATTCTATTAAGTGCAAGCCGCAACATGCAAGTTAATAACTGTAATATATTAGTACAATACGTTATATACTGTAACACTCTTTAACAAGCCCACAATGAGACGGGCTTTTATTTGGGCAACGAGAAAAGGTGGGAAGTCGCGAGCCCTGAGCGTTCTGGAATTGCGGTACTTTCATCTGAGGCAGCCATTTTGTAAGTTCGGTGTGAAATACAGATTGCCGCTAGTCGCGAAGCTGAATAGAAGCGAAAATCCTGGCAACAAGAGTTAACATCGATTTGATCCTGCAGCCACTGTAACAAGCACGTTGAAGAGTGTTACGGTGTATAATGTATTGTAGTACTATATTACAGTGAGCTGCAAGCATGTAACGGCTTGCAATTAAGGGAATCTTGGATGGAGTTACGTTGTTTGGAACGGGTCCAAGTGGCAGTATCAAGATAGAAAATCTGTTTTTACTGTCTTAATCGGTCTATATCCACATCACGTCGTCTACCGTCGATGTTGCCTCGTCCAGAGGTGTTGCGTTAACCTGTGAGAAAGGTGAGAAATGACGCAGCGACGTCAGTGGTTCTTCTGCAGAGTGAGTGTCGCTATGGTGTGGTGTATCGTTCCGGCTTGTGTGAACTATGAAGCTGCTAGGGAAGTCGGTATATGTTTTTTTCGGTTTCCTGGAGAGCTCGACGTAATGCTTCGAATGTGGCTCGTGGCATTGAAGAATGAAAACTACGCCGTTAAAAACAAGTATGAGGCCGGCATTTCGTCGACAGTGATTTCACTGACGAATGACGGCTTACCAAACAGCTCATGCCAGGGTAGAAAAAGAGACCGAGGCTGTAGTCAGATACTGTGCTTAATGTGTTTGCGTTCAGCAGGCAGGAGACAAAGAAACGCGGATCAGTTGTTGATCAGTTTTTGATTATGGAGAATTGTAGTTGGCGATGAAAGCATAAACAATTACAATTAATTCAAGAACATAACGCTTTACATAACGTGCTTGGTGATTTACTCGTTCGTCAGGCTTCTCTTTAGTCCTCTGTGTATAGGAAGTTTACGTCAGTTCTTTTCCAGTCCTAAAATTGCCGTAAGCTCATTTCTCTTTAGGTGCAGCGCAAAATCAGGATGGATCGTGAGACACACTGTCATTCTCCAATAAGGCGTTTCACTTGCGGAATTTCGTGGCAGCAAACACAAGCGTCAGTCGTTTCCATTATCGTGCAGTTAGCGCACTGACACCATGACATGTCATTCAAATGGTTTTCGGAACTATTCAATTGTTCCGTTGTCTGTGCACGTTCACGGCGCCTCTTTAGTATTTCTTGATCAGTGTATTTCGGTTGGTGTTTGATATTGTGCGTTCTGTTTCAACTTGAATTATTCTCACACTAACCAACACTTATATAAATTGAAACAAAGTCTGTCTCATTAGACACAATTTGTAATGCCTTTGGATTGTTCGTGAGTGCAAATGTTTTGAGAAGCCGGAAATGAATAAATCACTGAGTTAACGGCTTTAGATGCAACATAAAGCTAATTGACCTGGCACCGAGGCCGTGTGAGCTTATGCTAATTCAGTTTTTGCTGGCAAAAGCTGTTGTGAAACAATAACTCGATTTTATATCCTATGGTCAGATGTTAGGGAAATCCTTGTTTAAATATACATATATAATATTCGAATCATTGTTACCGTACAACTTTTGCCCTGACGGTTTTGTGGAAGGCGAACCCGACTTCGCGGCCCCAACGAGTAAGTAGATATGCCGTTTCGCGGCTAATTCACCAAAATAATCACGTGCACATTATTTATTTGGCTCACTAGTATAGCCTTTTCGTGACTGAAAGTTTACTTTATAACTTTGGCTGGTTTATGTTAGTGATGTCTTCAGTCCGGCCGCGACAGGCAAGATCGGGTTCCGAGCAACTGTCCGGGATAACGAACGTCTTGTGTGTTTATAACTAAAGAAATCGCAACTCTAAAATTACGACACACAGCTACAATCTCCTATCTGTATTTCACAGAAGAATAATTCGAATGTATCACCGAAAAGACCCCAAACTCTCACGACCGACCTTGGTAAATTGGCCTACCGAACTATGTTGGTTACGGTACGTTCACATACCTATAAATCCGTAACAGCAAAATAAAACAACACGTTGGCTCAAGAACTTAAGATTTTACATCCAATTTTGATGATTTATTGGTGTAAAACGATGAATTTAAGCGATACACCGAAACCAATAAGCCTGTTGTGAACTGCTGAACACACTGCATTGGAACCTGTGACGTTATTGGTTAATTTCAAAACCTCCGTCTGCCGTCAGGTGTCAGGTAAAAGAACTGCACTTGCTGTTATCGAGTGATACACAATAGGTTGTTTTTGGTGGCATTCTCCTTTAACATTTGCATCTCATTTGGAACAGTCAGTTTCTAAGTCATTTTTATCATCTTGTAACCACCTGTAATTGTCATCACCATTCAGCCAAATTTCTTGGAAGCAGATGCAGTCAACAGCCGATGTTTGATTTTACATTTCGCAATGTAGCCTGGTGCTGATCCAATTTGAAACTGAGAGACTGAATCTTTACGTTGAGTGAACAGAAATTGGTCTTTTGATTGCTAAGACGTATTTCTAAGCAGTCAGTATCATAGTACAGGGGAATTCCTAATGGTAAAAGACCATGCTTATCACAAGTATCGAGTAAATAATGCAGATTAATAGCGGAGGTCCCTCCGTGCTTAATGATTACATCACTAGTTCTAAACACGTGGTCACCTGTCACATCTTTACTCATGGTTAGCGTGGATGTAGAATCAAATAACTGTGCGGTTCCCCAGTATGCAAATACATGGCAGAAATTTATTCATTTCAGATATGAAAGTAAGCGTTTATAGAAATCAAATGAAAGAGAAAGAACGATCAGCACCAGTATTCCAAATACTAGTCAATAAAAAGGGGCGTATTGCACAACACAGAGTAAACATCATCGTGTTGTGATTAAATTTAAGCTAAATAGATTGATACAAACCACTGTAAAATGGCTCAACCTTATCCTTATGTTCAGGCAGGGCAGTCGGAAGCAGCCCTCCCCCCAACAATTTTCAGCGTAGAAGCTTCTACAGCAGTTAATTTTGATTTGAAGTGCAGTTTCCAAACAAAGTTATAACGAAATTAAACAAGCAAATTTAGCCATCAAAAGACATAATAAAATGTTATGGATCAGGCATCTTTTATTTCGCCAAAGATCGTTTTCCGAGACTGCAGAACAAGACTTGAAGTTTGGCGTCATTGGCAAAGTGAAGACCTCACGTGTGTCCGGTAAGTGTTATATTATGTCTAGACGTAGTGCGTGCAGTTCTAAGCTTAAACTTTGGTGTTCGGTGCATTTTTCGAGATGTCTACCACAATGGAAGTAATGCACTGAGTTTTTTAACGTTGTGGAGTTGTTTTTGCTTTTTTATTGTGATTGTTGCACTTTTGTCAGAATATAGACTTACACTATTGTATTGTTTTGTTTTATTTTATTTTGTTGTTCAGTTTCATTGACATGACCATTGAGTTCAATACAGTGATGATGTAATTTGTTTATTATAAAGCTGTGTAGAACTTTCTAGAAGACTCTAGTATGTGAGTGATTAATGTGACCTGGAAAATTCTAGATACTAGTATGTTTGTAGAATGATTGGGTAGATTCCGGAAAGTTCTAGAATGTGCTTGAATGCATGAAAAGTTCTAGAACGTTGCAAGAGACTATAATTACCCAGGCACGGGTTTGAGAAAATTAGTTAAGCAGTTCAGCAGTCGGAGTAAAGCATTTATCAGTTAAGCAGTTGAAGAGTTGCAGTGAAGAGAATCAGCAGTTACGCGAGAGTCAATAAAGCCAGCTATAAAGACTGTAGGTTATTTGAATCAACGAGTGTAACAGTTACTGAACATATCTCGGACGTTTATCACAAGTCAAGGCTGGAGCATAAAACAGACATTACGTCAAACGTTTTGTTTGAATAGGCATGTGAAAGTACGGTCGAGATAAATAAAAGGATTACCTCGAACCAGTCTTCAGTCTATCGTCGCAACGCAAGCTATTAGCAACGGTCTGTAACAACCTGCACCACCCAAACAATGGGGAAAAACATGACAATTGGCGAGCACGCCAGGAGTGTACTGACAGTAAAAAGGTGTGATAAAGTGGATTATTGGAATTAGCTATTGAGACAAGATCTCAACTTAGGGAGTTGATGGCCCTCGGACAAGAAATGGGACTGCAGGGAGACAACCTTAGACCGTTTGTGGAGAAACAACAAGCAGAGGCTCGTGCTGAGGTTAAGGCTGAGGCGGAGGAGAGAAGGAAAGCTCGTGAGGCTGAGGAGAGAAAGCAAGCTCGTGAGGCTGAAGAGAAAGCGTGAAAGCCTGAGACCGAGGAGAGGAGGCAAGCCCTGGAAGCCGAACAACAGATGGAGAGAAAAGAACGGAACACGAGAGAGCGCTAGCAGCACTGTAATATGAACAGGTTGTAGTGGAGGGTAGCCATGTTAGGCAAACTGGTGGCGTAAAGCTTAAGCTACCCAAGTGTGATGAAATGCTGTATGGTATGGGCAACTTACTGGGAAGGTTTGAAAGATACGCCGAGAGTCAGGGTTGGACCCAGAGTGAATGGGCCATTATTCTCAGTCCCCTGTTAACATGTAAGGGCCTGCAGGTTTACACCAGCCTGCCGATGGCTGATGCACTGGATTATGCTACACTCAAAAGAGCCTTGCTGAAGCGGTATGAGTGGACAGAGGAGGGTTTTCGCAGACAGTTCCGGGAAGTGAGGGCTGAGAAGGGCGTGACAGTTTACCAGTTTGTGGCCCGCATACAGCGTTACCTAGACAGGTGGGTCGACATGTCCGAGTGTGGCAAAAACTTTGCGGAGTTGAGGAAACTGTTAGTGCGTGAGCAGTATGGGATCACCTGTACTAAAGACTTGGGTCTTATTCCTGCGAGAGCGGACACTAAATTCTGTTTCAGAGGTGGTCAGTTCAGCAGAGAGATATATTGCGGCCCATGCAGTGGATATAACAAGCACTCAGTCAAGACAGATACGCAGAGAGTCGACCAGAAGAAAACTGACCTCGCAGAGGAAAGGTGTCACAAATCTGGACACCTGATTGTCGGAAGCAGACACAGGTGAAGTAACACCAAAAGTCAGCAGCGGTCAATCACCGAGGTTTCAGAGTAAGGAGGATTCTATGAAGCGTGCTAACCCTGAAAGCTGCGTCTGAAGGAAGGGTATGTTGGCACGAAGAAGATCTCAGTGTTGAGAGACACAGGCTGCACAACCATTGTGGTTCGATCAAGGCCAGTCGCACCAGGAGATCTGACCTGCCGAAAGTGGTCATGCGAGTTGGCGGACTTTACCAAGAGATGGCTGCCTGTCGCCAAGAACAACATCAAGACACCGTACTACACAGGAGAAGTGTTTGCGATGTGTATCGAGCGTCCAGTGGCCAATTTGAGTATCGGAGACGTACCTGACGCCCTGGACACAGGGGATGTTGAGCGACAGCAGACGGCAACTACTGTCAACAAGGACGGTACAGGCAATAGCCTGATGGAGGGTCCCAGGGTCCGAAAGATGACTCTCAAAAGGGTACTGCTTGACAAGAGGAGAACCCAGTGACCTCAACTCCAGAGGGAGAAGAGGTGGCCGACATGTCGGTAAGAACGGATCCTGCAGAATCCAGCAGTGGAGCGGTAGGAGTGACTACCACAGCTCATGCAGAGCGACAAAAAGCAGATATTAATCCGTTAGCTGTGTCTCTGACCTTACAAGACGTGGAACTAAATCAGTTCAAAGACGCCCAGAATGAAGATTTATCACCAAAAAAGTTGTGGAAGCAAGCTGAAGCCAAAGGTCAGTGACAGACCAAAGGCAAGGGGTCATACGTGATGGAGGTTCAGCGAGGAATACTCTATCGGCTGTTCAAGAATAAAGACGGTGACGATGTGAAACAAGTTGTCGTGCCGAGCAGTTTACGGAAGTCCATGATGAGGTTCGCCCATGAGTCCATACTCGATGGACACTTCGGTGTTAGGATGACAACTGACCGTATCACCAGCAACTTCTATAGGCCAGGAGCGATATCAGAAATGACCTGATTCTGCAGGTCATGCGACATCTGCCAGAAGACAATTCCGAAAGATCGAGTGACCAAGGTACCCTTGGGAGAGATGCCTTTGGTGGAGGAATCTTTCAAGAGGATCGCGATTGATCTGATTGGCCCTATAGCTACAGTCTGCGACAAGGGAAACAGATACATTCTCACGGTGGTAGATTTCGCCACCAGATTCCCGGGAGCAGTGGCACTACCGAAGATTGAGACAGAACGTGTGGTTGAAGCATTGTTAGAGGTCTTCAGTAGAATAGGCTTCCCACGAGAGATCCTGAGTGACCGTGGAACGAGATCAGCAGATTTGTGAGTGCACAGCAGCTGTATACGACCCCTTACAATCCACGCTGTAACGGGCATTGTGAAAGTATCAACGGTGTACTAAAAGCCATGCTGAAGAAAGTGTGTATAGAAGGACTGGGACCGCTGTCTGCCAGCTGTCCTGTTTGCTTATCGGTAAGTCCCGCAATCAAGCACAGGATTTTCACCCTTTGAGTTGTTATACGGTAGGACAGTAAAAATATAGGATGGAAGACCGCAGATTTGAAATTTTGTACGGGAAGCAGTTATCGATTTGGTCACGGTGATAATACATTTTGGTCTCAAATTTTGTTTGTGTACCATATTTCCTGAAAGTATTCAACAATGGCTGTAGTATATTGACACCATACTAAGTCCCATATTGTCGCGTTCTAATGTTGAAATCAGAAACGTATTTCACTCTCTTATGAAACGCGAGTAGGATCTCCGTGAAATAGAATATGAAACATAGAATTCCTACTTTTATAGCCAGAAAATACACTAACAATAGGATATAGGCTTTACTGTACTAAATGTTAGCACCAAGTGAAAACTCCCAAATTCACCAAAACAGTTCTTCACAGTCGGTTCACACCACGCAACAAGTTTTCAAAACATTCCCGAGCATCCACGCCAACCTCCAAATCACGTCTTTCCAAAACGACCTTTTGGCAAGAAAAATCGTCAATTTCAAAAACTGTGGTTTCTCACATGGCCGTGACTGCATTATATTGAGTGGGGAGACAAGCTGTTGTGTACGTATGTGCAAAAGCTTATCACATGGGCCTGCTGTCTTCCGCAAAGCAAGAGCTATCAGTTGTTGTTACCGGTTACACCAACTAAAATAAGGCTACTGACAAGACGTCTGATTTAACGAAGCATATTGGTAAACAACTGTCAACAGCCCATGGAGACCAAAAAGCGAAAAACCGCAGAATGTTCCGGAAACTATTAGCAAACATACGTTTTTGGCAAGACAGGGAATACCGTTCAGGGGTGACGGAGATGAACAAGACTCCAATTTTATTCAACTGTTCCATCTAAAAGAAACAGAAACAGGTCTTTCTAAATTACAGTCGTCGCAGAAAACAAATAAATATAAGTCCCCAGTGCCCGGTTGCATGAAACGGTCCCTAAATGTTAGGGATGTCCTTAAGTCTTAGGGACGTCCTTAAATTTTAGGGACTGTTGCATGGAAAGTTCCCAGTTAGTATAGGCATTAAATAGGGACTCAACTTTTGGGGTTACTGAAAGTAAGTCCTTAAGTTGAATCCCTAGCAATAAAATGACTGATCAAGCTCATATTGCTGTTGAAAAACGAATTTTCGGTGACAGAACTAATCCGCTCGAGATGTTTAGCGACAGTGAGTTAAAAAGGCAAGATTTAGATTTTCAAGGGTTGGGATATCATGATAGTTAGAAAGCTTCGAGAGAAGCTGGAGTTGTTTATTTATTTATTTATTTATTTATACTTCTTTAAAAGACTGGGTGACCCATAGGCGGATTGAGGGGGGACAGGGGCCCCGCCCACCCCCCTTGGCTGCAGCAAAAATACAAAACAGCAAGAGCGTAGGGAAATGTTGAGTTTATTAATTAACCCCGGTAATTAAAATTACAGGGATGAAACAAGATTTAAATGTGTGCAGTTTTAGTGTACAGGGCTCAGATCCAATTTCAAGCGTCAAATTCGAAACACGGCGCAATCGTAACAGAGCTATGGCTAAGTATAGGCTCTCCCGCGATATCCCAGGCGACCGGCAGTAGCGCTGCGCACTACGACTCGTTTCCGTCGTCTGCTCCACTGTCCAATGAAGAAACTTACTTCATTTTTTAAAGAAAATGGAAGCTGAGTGACGATGAAAAAAAAGAAGCTGCTGGTAAGATGTGAATTTTAATCGAAGCCTTAGTGAATCACTCAGAAACTCATAATTCTCTCTTTGTCAAACCTTAACTTAGGACGATTTCCAAAGCAATCGCGTCATTATTGCCAACACGAAAAACGGATTTGGTCTTTTGGACAATTGAAGACTATTTTAAATAGAAAAAAATTGTTACGAACCGATTGCACAAAATATAAAACGTGTAATAAGCAATACATAAAGAAGTAGGTTTCGCGCGCAAACGCTGTGAACCATAAACAATTAGGTCTCTTTGAACCGTAACAGGAGTGAAATCGTGGTGGTGTAGTTGTGCAGCACGCTTACTCTTCTAGGTCGTGGGTTCGAGTCTGTTTTAATTGCAGTTTTTCCTGTTTGACACGTTCTTCGTGTTTTTTTTTNTTTTTTTTTTTTTTTTTTTTGCCTTTTTTTCTTGGATACTACTTCAGGAATCAAGGAAAATGCTTGTTTTTTAGAGGAAAAAACACAAAATTTTCCTGGAAGGGAGGGTGGCAAACCCCCTCCTCCTGACCTCCCCCCATTCGCATCTACAATCGTGCTTTGCGCAAATTCTTACAGACAAAATGTTGGGCCCTCCCTTGTGATATCCTAGATCCGCCACTGTGACCACTTCAGTGAATACACTGATTTTCAAGTTGGGCCCAGTCGTAATTAATTACATGAAGTAAAATACAGACAGCTATACACAATTCGATCGAAAAGATAATAAATAAAATAAATTAGTAAAAAATTAGTTAATGTGTACAATTTGATGAATAAATAACATAAAATAGAGTAAAATAGTGATAAGCTGAGGCCTACAGTAACGAATCACGCACAAAGTCCCAGTACTTCTGTTTGAAGTCGTAGACATTGGGCACGTTAGCGACGGCAATACCCAGCCCGTTGTAGGCGACAGCACCTCTGTAGGCAAAAGTTCTTTTGCCACAGTTGTTTTTAGGTTGTCGAACAGGAAAGGCGTGATCTCACACACTGAAGTAAAAGTTCCATCATAAACTGAATTTATCGATTACCATAGTGCCACGAGTTCCCCACGTCTCACTTAATAAGGGGGGCAGACGACTTTAACAGCGCGTTGGGAAGTGCGGCGACTCCTACCAGAGCATGATTATGGTATTCTCAACAGCCTCCCGTTCAGTAACGCTAGGACCTCGCTAAAAAGCAAGATTTCGCGAGATTACGTGAGATATTGCCGTGTATTTTAAGTGAGAACACGTGACTTTAGCTAGATTTTAGCTAGGTCCTGGCGTAGGTCCTAGCGTTAATGAGAGCACGCCAGTTCGATGTTTTTAATTTACACTAGTTAACGTGGGCGACCACAGTCGATCGTCTGCTCTCTCAACAGTAGTAGAAAAACTCGAATTCTCATATAATGCACACTGACTACGCACTCTGCTCGAACAATGATTCAAAAGGTGGAACAGAGGACGTAAATGCGACAGATATCCTCTCGTTGATAATAATGTTCGCCATATTAAGCGACTTTATCCACGGATTTAGGTCGCTCCTAATCAGGACGAGTGTAGGACCACTTCATGCAACAGTCCTTAAACAAAATCCTTATAGGGACTTCCCTAAGTAGTTTGGAAACTTGGTTAAGTCCCTAATTGGGGACTGTTTCATGCAACCGGGCACATGTATTCAAAATGAAGCGATCAAACTGGTGGCTTTAAAAGTTCTCCGAGAAATAACGTCGTGTATTCGCGGCAGTCCCAATTTCAGTATACTGACAGACAAAACTACTGACGTTTCTAATAGTGAATTGATGGGTAGACGAATTACTGCAACTTCATGACGATTTTCATGGGGTTTTTCGCTAGGAAATGATGGATGCCCAAACAATCACATCATTTCTAAAAGACACACTGTTGCGAATGAACTTGTCTTTGAGCAGATGTCGTGGTCAATGCTATGATGGTTGCAGCGCAATGAGTAGTGAGTCCTAAATGGAGTTGTGTCAACCTTAAACTGGAAGAACATCGCGCCCTGTACATACATTGTTATGGCCACGCGTTGAATCTTGCCTGCTCAGATAGTATTAAACGATGCAAGTTGATGGCAGATGCATTAGACACCACCTACGAAATTACCAAACTGATAATTAACCTCACAAACGTGACGCGCAGTTGAATCAAATACGAGATGCGTTGCTTGACGACAGAGAAATGGGTAACATTCGGCAACTGTGTCCAAAAAGATGGATTGTGAAGGCTGAAGCTCTGAATCGTGTGATAGGTAACTGTGATTGTTTACAGGAACTCTGGTCCTGGAGAGTCCAACATTGCAATGATTCCGAAATGAAAACACGGATACGTGGAATTCAGTACCGCATGACAGTTTAGTTTCTTTTATCGCCTGTTGGTGCATGCTGTCAGTCTGAGTGCAAGTTTACGAGCGTTTAGTGCTCTTAGGCGTGTAAAGACATATTTACGTTCCACAATAGGACAGGGAAGGTTGAACCATTTAATGTTGCTCCATGTTCACAAAGACATGTGTGTTAAGTTAATTTTGGCGGATGTTGCAAACGATTTTGTACAAGGAAGTGAACTACGAAAGGCCCAAGTCGGGGTTTTTACCACGTTAGACTTAGTCGCACGAGTTCCTGTTTGTAACAGAGCAACGTCGACTGATTTATGTTGAAATGTAAATAAAAACACCTGTAATTATTTCAAGTCTTCGTTCTTACTGTTCAGCAAGAGTAATCGCATGAGCGCCATGTATGTTTTCCAGTCAATCTTAACATAAAATTACCTGTCAATGTACAGTATCTGTTACACCTCATTATTAGTAGACTTATATTCTCCATATAAAACAAAACATACCTAGTGGATGAAGTAGTTTATTTTACAACTTTGACATATACAACCCAGTGCGACGAAGTGGTTTCGAAATTAGGAGTTACGTGTCGTCCAGGGTCGGTGCCCCCAATAATTTTTATATTCCTACGGGCCTGTCAGGAAAATGAGAAAGTTTCAAAAACAAATGAAAGTTGATCTGTTGGAACCAGTGACTTTAATCGCCACCTGACAGTACTGATAGGTACTTTTTTCGCTGTAGGTGGTATAGGGAACATCTCGACTTCCAAAACACCCGAATGAAAATTAGCTCATCACATATCTTACGTCAGAGGAAAATTAAACGTGAGGAAATAAATGCCTCTCCGGGTGGCTTTCTTGAAGCTGGCGTGCGCAAATACTCACAGCATGCAAGTGAGGTTAGCTAAGTGCTTAGCCCATTTCCATCGGCAACGAGTGAAAACTTATTATTGCATCGCCTGGCAACTAAAGATCTCTCGCTGATTCGTTGAAATCCTTTGTACTACATTTACGCTGTTAATAAACGTGATGCTTTTAAACTTAAGGTAAATTGCCTCCTTGTTCTCTAGAAGTCACTTGTGTTCGATTTCGAGAGATCAGTCGCTAGGTTGATACTTAAAATTCAAATGGTTTTATAAGCGATAGCAGAAATCTCTTCCTGGAGATACTTATATTTTGTGTAAAGACACCCATTGCAATTCTGAACTTGCCAACAAACGAACACTTTTTGCATTGACCACTAACTATCTAGTTAATTAGACCATCAGTATGGTAATACTTATTGCTCCGGGACGACGCAACATACTTACCGGTGTGTCCGACTGCTTTGATGAAAAATTGATGCAGGAATCATTGTTTTCGTAAAACCTGCCTCCCGTTCAGTAACGCTAGTACCTCGCTGAAAGCAAGAATTCGCGAGATTACAGGAGATATTGTCGGGTATTTTAAACGAGAACACGTGAGTTTGGCTAGATTTTAGCTAGGTCCTAGTGTACGTCCTAACGCTACTGTACGCACGCCTGGTACGTCCCAGGGTTTTAACTCTAATGTACACAACATGGCTAGAAGTAACGAGAAATCGTGGGTTCGAGTCCCAATGGGACACACTGCTAGACCCTTGAGTCGGGTTTCTAGCTCCTTAGCTCGGCTTTAACTATATATTAATAAAGCACAAAAATATTTCCAGGTGATCAGTGCAATGAGAGCACAAGCGCGGCCTGCTCACGTCTGGTACAACGTGTACCAGACCTGCAATTATTTTTTTATATTATGACGAGAAATCGTTCCCTTTGTGCCGAATTTAACTTTGTTGGTCATTTCTGCGTTCAGAGTTCCATTAATTGGCAATCATTGCGAGGACTCTGTGTTCCTAACAAAGACAAAAACATGTCTTTAAAGACTCACGCTTCATTTTAAAGAGTAAACACTTAAGAAGACTCTAATGGAGATCAAAATTGAGTGTACGACTTGTTTTGTTAATAGCCGGGTATTATTACATTATTATATAGGCATCCGTGATCGCGCCGGGGGGGGGGCTGCAAAACTCTTTTCTAGGTATCAAAAGCCGGGATAAAAACCTGACATTGCTAGTGAAAAACTGAATTTGTGAGATCAATAAAGTATCTCAAGGGACAATATATATTGAATAAACTGCACCCTACAGTCACACCTGGCCAAAAATGGGATTGGTGAGAACAGGGGTACCCCTACACGTTATATACGTAAAGAACTTGTCGCTGGGAGCGAAGACTTCCTTGTCACTAGTGTCCCTACGAAGGGTTTCATTTTCCCTCAAAATTCCTTACATAAAACTTCACTCTAGAAGTTCGAATCTCTACTAAAGGATTTTTTTTCTAATTTCACGGATAGAAATAGAACATGGCATGTCCTTGTACCTTTGTTTCAAGCTTAATGTGTTAAAGAAGTAGTTGTCTAAGGAAGTCGAGTTTGGTACGTGGTATATGGAACTAATCCTTACAGAAGGGTGGCGTTTGAAAATCCTGCGAAAGGGTGAGTTTCGTGGAAGGTTCTTGAAATGGGTCTCTTAAGTTGATTTCATTCTATAAACAGATGTATCCCCGTCTACGGATGAACCGCCCCCGCCCCCGGGCTGATGATAACCTACCTGTCCCACCTACCTGTCCCACAGAGAATTCAGACCACTTCTGTTATGCAGCGTACATAAAGCATGATTTTGGACCGTTGCATTTTATCACAGGCGTGGAAGCACTATTAGGCCACAAACTGTCGCTGCTAAACAAACTATCGGAATCCTCAAATTGCAGACCACTGGGACACAAACAGTCGTATTTGTTAGTTAAGACAAGTTCCAGTTTGTGTCGGAGTGCACAAAGCGTTGCAAATCTCAAAGCAAGTCAAAAGTTGCCGCAAAACATAATTAAGGGACGTGGTAGCTCGTACATGTGTTCCAGGTCTTGGGGATGAGTGGTTCTGCTCAACCTCTCCCACGAAAATGATTGACTACATGGGAGGGTCAAGGTTGCCAGAATGACGATGTTGACGGAACCTGCAGTGTTGTCCGGGGTCACGTCGACCCAAAGACATTTAAGTCACATAGACCTACAGTGTAAAAACGCATATAAAAATGGACATTAGCAATAAAGATGGAGTATAGGATGAAAATGGTTCATGTATGTCACCAATATTTTAGGATTATTACTGCCATGAGCCTTCGTTTGATTTTTTGAACGCCCACTTTAAACAGGTTTATCATGCCCCTTGGAAAATAGGCTATTTTCTACAAGTCATTGGTCCATGTATAAAAGTCGCTTCACAAAAACGCTCTTATCCAGTCAATAGATTTCTATCTCGTGCCATAAAAATCAATGCATTGACCTTTCCACGGATAGAGTGTGGCACATCGACGCAAAGATTTTTTGGATTTTGATTGCACATTTGAAGCAGGCATATTGTTGTAAATGCGTTTTTTCTTTGCTATCAGCGCGAAACAATCTAGTTGACGTTAAGTTGATACGCTTACATATTCACAATTAGCGGTCGCCTTAACGACTCTCGTTAATGAACTGTGTGTAAATTAAACTCGAAATTAGGATCGTATTACATGTAGTTAATACCGAACTTACGACCTTTGCTAAAAGAGACCCAGGATGTGTAGATATCGCTCAATTTTAATAGCATTATCAAACACAATTTAATTTTATCATACTATGAGATACTATCCAATATTAGCTGCCAGCTTTTCTCCAAGACTCACATGCATCATTTTTCGCTGTCAGTAAAAATTAGAGTAGAAAAGTTATATAAGAACGCTCACCGAATTAATACTTCCGTTCATTAGGAGGTGATATTCTGCTTGTACAACATTTGTAATTGACATTTCCTTCAGTACCATGCATACATGAACATATTGCGATAAACACATAAACAAACTTGGAAATCATATACATGTATCCATAAAAGACAAGCTACTTGACTCACAAAAGTGTGCTACCACAATCGACACCCCTTAACTCAACGTTTCCGAAAGCACGTCTCTACCAGCTGTGATGATTTTGTGACGAGTAGTAATTCAATCAAATTAAATTTAGGAATTTTCAGAACTACTCACTGCTTCAAATTTATATAGTTTTTTTTCAAAAATGGAAAGTTGCCCTCTTCTGCTTAACTTGTTTTTACCCGCGCGTTCTAATATTAAGCTTTTGCCCACGCACGATTAAATGTAACGGGTATGACGGTTAAATATTGTGAAGATGTCGATCACTGATGCTATTTGTAACACGATGCAGATGAAATAGTGAACAGAAAAGTCAAAGAGAAGACAAAATAGTGTAAGAGTGGTGAAAAACGTAATTTTTGCTTGGAAATTGAAAGTCGGGATGATATTCAAAAATGCGTGAAATTGTTTTTTTCAAACAAAGCAAAGCCAATGAATCGTTTTCCGATATAGTAAACAACATTCCTAAATGAACTCTGAAAAGCAAATTGATTTTTCACTTTCAAGCATAATGTAATGAAAACCTTGAAATTTTAAACGCGATTTATTTGCGCATTTAATTTTTTAAAAAATCCGACAAACGTATCACCCATACACATTGCGGTCTACAACTGGCACGCGACAGACCAATTTCAAATTCCTGAAGCAAGTTTACAAAACAAATTATATTGACTTTACCTTTCTGCGATTACCCGCGCCTAAAGACTTTTCTCGCTAAACCAAAAGCTGTGCCGAGAGGTCGTGTACCGTGTTAGTGCTCCTATGATATCATAGAGGAATTGTAATAAAGCCGCTGTGTCGGGTTAGATAGTAAACAGACTTAAAATCACATTATCAGTGGTTTGCTTAGACCTACCCGTAAATGGCCGACACGCAACGGCGCGAATTGGAGATTTGTAACAGAATACCAAAAACAACCAATTGTGTTGTTTTATAACTCTGGTCTAAGCTAATGACTGCAGGGAGTTTGTTCTATTTAACATTAATCCCCGAAATGTGTTTCTCAGTTGTAAAATTGATTGCGTCCCTTTACTAAGATGCTGGTCAAGCATACGTCTCCCTGAGGACTGTTGGACTAACGTCATCTAACCTACTGCTTAGAAGCAAATAATTTGCAAAGCCAACACTGGTAAATGAAGCATGGGGAATTAAATAGATCACTGTTCATTCCATTGACTGTTTGAATCAGTTTTAACTAGTACGTGAATTCTTCAATTTAGTAAGAAATTGTGAGCTTTCATAACTTGACACCAATATACAGTCTTCGACTTGTAGAGTTTACTGATAGTGTGTGTCAATTTTAGATGACATTTTCGTAGGTTTGTGTTTAAAGCCAAAGAGAATACATTTTTTTTCTTATCACCATGTTGAAAAGCCAAACTTTGACTTCCAAGTTTTGTCGTCAATAAGGCGATTCAGTAGCTTGCAAAGCAATTTGCTCTTAACAGAGTATCGTTGATATAGATCAGAAATATGAGGGGTCCGGAGGTACGAGTGATAAAGTTGTACCCTGGACGTGAATACAATATCCTGTGAGCCCATCGAGATATACAAACGAATCAATGGTAGGTGTAATTCCGTAGCCTTGGTGGTATTCGAAATACCTCGGCTATTTTCGTAGCCTTAAACTTCCTCTTCGGAGCTGAAAATTATCTGCGCATGCGCGGACTTCTATCTTACGCAAGTCTTGTAAAGTTCAATCTTAATGATGGTTTGTCGTGTGACAGAAATTAGCACAACAGTTGGGTAACAACGCGAGGAAACAGTTTTCAACTCTCTACTGATGGACGAAAACATTACTGAATGAATGTCACAAGTGATACACAAAAGTCAGAACCTTTTAACAAGTCCCATTGGCAGTGAATAATCTAAAAGGCATAGCCTGTTTTATAGGAGATAAGGAGCTTGATTCGTACATGTACCCGGGAAATCTACGTAGTGTACATGTACGTTTGTAACCTTGATGCTTTTATTTCAAGAAACATTCGCGTAAACTATGCCAGATTTTCAATTAAGGTTAGTTTTGTCAGTCCAATGATACGATATAAGCAAAGCGTTAAATAACTTTGTATTCATGCTAGAGTTTTGGAATCGCCGGCTGAGTGTTTCCCACAGAACCAGAAGGCGAAATACCAGCAAGATGCCACGGGTTGCCATAAAAACGTGAGCAGAATTTTGTGCATAACTTTTTCAATTTGTTAGAAATATTCAAAACTGTTTTGATGCGTTTGAAGAGGAGCTAAATTTAAATTGCCTGATGTAAATGATAACGCTACAGCGAAACAAAGTAGGACACAGCCTAACGACGGATGACAAAAATAATTAAAGGGGTTTCGTAAAATCAAGAAAATGGACCTTAAAAATTCACGAGGAAAATTTTAACTCCTATATCACGTTTAATGCACAAATAAGTCGATAGGCCCCAGGACTTCTGGTAACTTAGGGGCCGACAAGATTTGATCCGGCACTGGTGATGATACAGAACGCGCGCAGTGCAGATTCTAAAAAGTAATTAAGCATCGCATGTAGCGCCATATTTCGTGCGCGCGGTTTTATGTTGCCGGTATTGCTACGCCAGTCGGAACAGAGTGATTTTACTGTTTAACCAATCGTGAAATCAGTGTCTGCTGTCGCGTGATAACGTATTGTTTTTCGAGTCACAGAAGCGGGATGGTAACCGTTATAGAATGATTCCAAAACTGATTGAGGTGTGTCGCTTTTGCAACAGTGAGATCTGTTAATTCTGACTTTTTGACCGCTTATGACTTTAAAACACGGAAATCGAAATCCATTAAGTATTCTCGCAGTGCCTGTCAATATGACAGCCATTATAGTTATTCGTATCATGAGCATTATTATACAGTAATCACAGGTATCAGCAAACCCTGTTTCGTATCAACCTGTCATATCACCACGAAATACAAGATTCAACGGTTTTGTCCACCGTCTTATATAAATTTAAATTTAGTGAAGTAACTATATCAATTCACTTACTTTCTCCATGCAAGAGGACGGGAGAGTAAGGCCTGTTAAAGCCAATATTTTTTTAACAGCGACTTTATTATCAAAACGTAACATTTACGCCATTCCCAGCATATGGATTCTCACAGGTTCAGTTTTCTTCCTGAGATCCAATTATGCTCAATTTTGGAGCGCATTGTAAAATCAAGATATTCATATCGGTAAAAATCCTTTGTACTTTGCAAGGTCGGTCACTCCAGGATCCGTATTTGTACCATTAGTTGGGCGTCGGTGTAAAAGAAATTACGAGGTGTAAACAATCTCAATGCTAAAGCCTTAAATGAGCATGCCACCCAAAAAATAACCTAATTTGTATCAGTTTAGATCGAGTAGTTCTACTCCATAACGGCACGTACGGTTGCGTTACCTGACACCTGACGGCAGACGGAGGTGTTGAAATTATCCAATGACGTAACTGGTTTCGCACGCAATCTGTTCAGCAGTTCAAAACACGGGTAACTGGTGTCAGCTTATCGCTTGAATTCATCGTTTAACACCAATAAGTCACAAAACTTCGATGTAAAATCCTTAAAAATACACCGAGTTCTTATAAAACGTGTTGTTTTATTTCGCTGTTACGAATTTATTGGTATTTGGACACACCGTAGCCTCCAAAGTTCGGCAGGACAATAAGGTCCGTAGCAGGAGTTTGGGGTCTGATCGGAGACAAATTCGAAATAATTTTCCCAGAGATACAGACAGAATAACCCAGATCTATGTTGTTTAGACTTGTGATTTTTTGAGTTCTAAACACACAAAACGCTTGTTATCCTGACCAATGGCTCCGAGCCCGATCAGGCCCGTCGCGGCCGGCCGGATTGACTCTTTATCGCCGTCCAGTGGCTCGGAAACTGATCAGACATCACGAAAATAAATCAGCCAAAGTTGGAAACTAAACTTCCAGTCAAGAAAATACTATACAAGTGAGCCAAAGTAATGCGCACGTGATTATGTTGGTGAATTACCCACGAAACTGCAAATCTACTTACTCGTCGGGGGCCGCGAATTTAGGTTCCGCTTTGGCCACAGCACCGTCAGGGCAGAAGTTGTAACTTGGCAATCATTATTTTAATAATGTAAATGTAAATAAAGACTCCCCTAACACCAGGCCGTGGGGTGGAAATCGACTGAGTTGTTTCGTAACAGTTTCTGCCAGCAAACACTAAATTAGCATGAGCTCACACGGCCTCCGGTGTCCCGTCAATTAGTTTAAAATTGCACGTAAAGCCGGTAACGCTGTTATTTAATTCGTTGCTGGCTTCTCAAGTCATTTGCGCTCACGAACACTTCAAAGTCATTACAAATTGCATCTTATGAGGCAGACTTTTTCAGTTTTATATAAGTATTGGTTAGGGTGAGAATAATTCATTTTGAAAGAGAACGCTCAGTAATAAACATCAACATGGCAACTCGCAATCCCGACTTAGACGAGAGCTCATCAGTCGATCCCTACGAAGACTTCGCAGGTGGATCTTTAAATTTCACAGGCTATCAATTCGAACAGGAATAGAGTGATGAAGAAATACTAGAGAGGCGCCGTGAACAAGATCAGACAACGGAACGTATGGATTGGATAATTATTTAGTAAGCCGGTATTCGTCAGACACTCACTCGTCTGTCGACGACTGCAGGCCACAGACACGGAGATGTTTCACGGCCTCATACTTGCTATTTACAGCGTACTTTTCATTCTTCACTACCAAGAGCCACTTCCTAAGCATTTCGGAAGTCGAAAAAAAAACAATATACCCGCTTTTCTCGCAGCTGCATAGTTCGGACAAGCCGGCACGATGCACCGCAACATAGCGGTATTCACTCTACAGATGAACCACTGACGTCGCTAGCGTCGTTTCTCACCTTCCTCACAGGTTAACGCGACACCTCTTTGCAAGGTGAAGTCGACCGTATGCGAGGCGATGTGGATATAGACCGATCAAGATGGCAAAAAGACTAATTAAATCGGGTGGCATTCTCCTTTAATATCGTTACAATCACACTCTGGCATCGGCCGAACGACGAAGCTGAGCCTTGAGATATAAAAGCCAATTTCAAAAATAATTTTAACCAAACTTTCCCTGTCCAAACAACCCCGCATCATTCAGGTACTGGTGGCATAAATGTGTTATCGAGCGATATTTCCGTCGCTGCTATTATGAGAAATTTGTATTTACCGCTTTGTTTTCGTAGTCCGCAATGTAAAATTTGGTTTGTTTACTCCACTTAGTGCTCTACCACAGCAGTATGCAAGCGCTACGCATGCTCAGATCGAAACTGTGGACGAGGACTGGGTCGAGTTCAGTAATGCTAGTACCTCGTCAGAAAAGAAAGATGTCGCGATATTTCACGAGATATTGCCATGTATTGTCAATGAGCGGAAGTAATTTTGGGTAGTTTCCTCGTCACGAGACAGTTATTAAACTCTATCCTGTTTATTCTTTGTTATTCGATTATGTACATGTACAGAGCACTGGTCTTTCAGAGTGCGCGGACATCAAGTACATGCAGTTGCAATCAAAACAAGATTGAGAAGATAGAAAATGGTACATCTACATGTAAATGCAATGAAAAACACATTGAGGCATTCTGTACAGACTAGTGTACAGTTGAACAATGCTGCACTTTTTAGCTTTAGTTTTCTTGTTTCTAGAGATGATTTTGCCGGCAAGCTTACATCTGAGCTAGAACACGTCACGTGGTTGCTGATGATTTTTTATGTCGAGTGATATTTCTGCATCCTCTTTGTATCGCCGATTGTTTTTAAAACATCAGGAATGAAGCGTGGTGTAATCAATCAATTTTTTATAAGAAGACACTTAGTGTATGATTGATAATTCTCTGACTGTGGCATGACTCTTTGCTGGTTACCTTAGACATTTTTCAAACTCGTGTGCAGGAAGTAAGCCTGCAAGGCTTGGTTTTAATTGAGAAGTTGCATACATTTTAAATGGACATTATTCTGATATGAGCCTCTACATGGAATCGAAGCTGCTACCCTCGTGGTCGCACCTAAACGCGTTGAAGTACGTTACGTGAGCTACTACGTCACAGCAAGACAACGATGGAGTGGTCGACTGTAGATGTGCGTTTTTCGGTACGGCATCAAGCGAAGTTGATTTAGCGTGAACGGTGCTGAAGGTTTGAAGCCTCCATGAATTTAAACAATTTGACACTGATAAGTGGAACTATATCATCAAGACAAATCATAAATTTAACGTTTAAGTTCAGTAGTCGACAGAGTGAAATTAAATGAGACGAATTTCCTCCTTTTGTCCATGACCGACGCAACTAATTGTGCGTCACTGGCATACATATCAAATCAATTAGACTGTGCGCATTAAAGCATATTGGATGAATGTGTGCCGCGGGTGAATGGAATAACTTTGACACTTGACTTGGAAAGTCGAAGAACACTAGTTCCATCGACTGCGCTCGGAGGAATGCGTTTCGACTGGTCCGATATCGAAAATGCAGTGTTAAATACAGCCGCTACGATCTAACACATTGTTGTCTTCTTGTGACGCAGTAAAAATGCCAGGTGTCCTGGTGTCGTCCAAGGGCGGAACAAGGATTTTAGTTAAGGGGGTGGGGGGAAGGTCAGAGTATTAGCCAAGATTTTGACCGTCAGACATTTGCACCCCCGAATTGCCAAATTGAATCTGGGAGAGTTTTAAGGGGGCATGGCACTCTTGGCCCCTCTTTAAATCCACCATTGCCTTCTGCGGTGCATCAAGCGAGTTTAGGCCACATAGTTGGGCCCACTTTACTATTCACCTGATTAGCTTTTGGTCCCAAGTGAATAAAGTCTTCTAATCTCCCCGTTTTTCTCCGGAATTGCGACGCAGTATATCATATAGCCATTTTCCAGCGCGTTTTGAAAATTCGATACTAATGGTTTAAATAATAACAAAAAAAAACAGTCGCGCAGCTATTAAGTACTAGAATTTGACATTTTTACATCAAAGTGACATCGGTGAGCGTTCATTTACTTTAATGGCCAATTTTGTGTTATTTATATGTTTGAAATTCATGCAGTTACCTAGTGTTAGTCGGTTGCATTTAATAGACTTGAGCATAGCTTGCAAGTGGCACTGTAGGTTGATGGGGTTAACCAGTATACTCCTGCAGTTTGATTTTAAGTGGAAAATCGTTTTATGCAAATTGCCAAGTCGACATGCTTGGGCAAATTTAACGCTAGCAGGACGATACAACTAAGTAAACGTCACTTCTTAAGTTCTTACTATGTCGATCTTAACTGCGTTTGCGAAATAGGTCGTATTGGACTGATCTTGTATTTTAAACTGGAGTTGCATTTTTACAGCAAGTTGTATATTAAACTGTTACAAATCCGCCTTCTCTCAAAACAACTAAGTTTTGATTGATATTTCCTGCCTTTATAAAGCTGGTCTCCACTTGTTCCTTGCTCAAATCGGAAGTGATCCCTTAGCTTGGGAAAATTGGGAAAGTTATTACTCAAGACGTCGATGAATAATTTAATTTGACCCGTTTGGTCATAAATGCAAAGAGCATAGACGCAAGCGAGAACGTATCTAATGCGGCAGATGTGCCAGAAATCACGTTTACGTGAGAAGCAATAGCGTGTTTGAGAACAGAAGACAAAACAGAATAAACCAAAGCGGTAACCGATGAATGGTGTAATTAAAATAACAGAACAACCAAGGCGAGCTCGTGTGTCCCTACAAGTTTTGCAAGCTCTTCGGGCTAAGTTCTGCTATAGTAGTGCGTAGGATAAATTCATATTCAACAAGACACAACGGTGTAAACAATTCAAAGTGATTTGTAACGTCATCGTATTAGTATAGATCGTGCAAAAACTGTAGTCTTTCCCGTCTTTGCAGATTGCTGAAAGAATTGAAATGATTGGGACACACTTCCGCAATCACAGTCAGAACGAGGTGGGGAGTTATGCACATCTGTCGACAAATGTGATAGCAGTTTGTTACCTCGGAATTGTCAGCTTGGCGTCCATCTTCGGAAACATGTGCGTGTTGTATGTTATTCTGCGAGCCCAACATCATCGAAAGAACCCATCTTTCACGCTGGTGATCAACTTAAGCGTTACAGACCTACTGGCAAGCTGTGCGATTTGTCCCATCACGGCGCTGTCTCATGTGCAAGGGACGTGGATTTTCAGCCATAGAACATGTGAACTGAGCGGATTTTTGACAGCCTTGTTTTGCTCCGTTTCCATTTCAAGCACGTGCGCCATCAGTGTTGAGAGGTTCATTTCTATAGCTTTTCCAATGAAACACGCGACCCTCGTGACCCCTTCACGCACAGCAGTCGCCGTGCTGCTCGTGTGGTCGCTGTGCGCATTATTTGCATTGGCTCCTGTTGTTGGCTGGGGATCGTATGCCTTCTCGAAAGCGCGAGGTCTATGCTTTATGGACCTGTCATCACAGGGACGACAGTGCATAATATTTGCAACAATATTTGTATTTGTAATTCCGACAATAATTCTATTTTGTATGTACGTGTTGATTTTTGGCATCGCGAAGAAAGCGTCCAGTAGAATTCACCCGGTGTTAGGACATGTATCGTCTGCCAGTCGTTGCAGAATGACCGTGACAGACGCTCAAAGTCTGAAAGAAGATAGTTCTCGGCCAGTGTCATCAGTAATCATTCCGTCTCACAGTAAAGCTTTAAAAACACTGCTCTTAGTCGCAGGGACATTCTCCGTTCTCTGGGTGCCCAATTTTGTAACTGGCCTCGTCATGGTGGTACATCCCGCAATGTCCAATCACTTTACAGTTACGGTGGTCACTTGGCTAGCATACGCCTCGTTTGCAGTCAATCCGATCATTTACGGTTGGATGAACAAGTCTATACGGGAGGACATTTCTGGCGTCCTTGTCCATGTGTTGTGTTGCGCTTGTTTGAAAAGAGAGGCGGAATTTGAAGAGGATGAAATGGGGCCGGGAGAATGCGAAAACTTCTTGCAGTTTTTGGAAAGAACCAGTTCCCTCAGTGCACAACAGGTGGAGCCAAGAGAAACGAAGGCAATACCGTTGCCGACAATAAGTGATAGCGTATCTGATCCCTGCTCTGTCACAGTTCCAAGTCCACATTCATCGTCATTAAATACAGAATATTTTTGATGAACTCGTTATTTGTTTCCGTTGTTATCAGTGCCGGATTTAAAGGGGGGCAATTGCCCCGGGTCCCCCTTCTAAAGGGTGCCCTTTGAATGAAATATTAAAAAGTCACTGAAAAATAAGATTTCCAAAGAGCCTCACCATGACGAAAGGGCCTCCTACATCAGGGGGACTAATGTTCCAAGGAACCTCTTTTCCTGAGAGGGTCCTGTGGCTCACTGCGTAAAAAAGATCCCTGGGGTATTAAGTGAGGGGTCCCCCGAGCGTGAATATCCCCCTGGCCTCCAAAATGTAAATCAGGCACTGGTTGTTGTACTTATTGTTTTTGTTGTTATTGTTGTTTTTGTTTGTGAATTGTTGTTAATTAATCTTACACGATGGTGCTGAGTTTCTCAACTCGAGAATATTAAGTTTACTCAAGTCAACTGTACAGCTCGTGCTGGTTTGAAGATACTTGAATAAAGACTTATGCGAAATTATTATTGTCTAACTTCTCCATTTTGCCAAAGTATTTTCAAACATGAATTTGCAGTAACCAGTATTAACAAATTTAAGAATTTGGCCTTGGTGCCGTCTAATAAACATGGACGCTGCTTAACTCGGTAGAGTGAAGCACCTGTATCCTCTGCTGGTGGATTCCCGTGTTCAAACAGAATTCCTCTGTGCCTGATACATAGGCGGATTTAGGGGGGGGCCCAGGGGGCCCGGGCCCCCCCCCCCCTTGGCTGCCGCAAAAAATAAAACAATAAGAGTTTATGAATTAATCAAGGTAATTAAAATTATACGGATGAAAAAAGATTTAAATGTGTGCAGTTTTAGTGTTGGGGGGAGGGGGGGGGGGGCTCAAATCCAATTTCAAGTGTCAAATTCGGAACACGGCGCATTCGTAACGGGACTATGGCTAAGTATAGGCTCTCCCACGATATCCCAGGCGACCGGCAGNCACTGTGAAATGAAGAAAATTTACTTCATTTTTTAAAGAAAATCGAACCTAAGTGACGATGAAAGAACAGAAGCTGCTGGTAAGATGTGAATTTTAATCGAAGCCTTAGTGAATCACTCGCAATACTCTCTTTGTCAAACCTTATGTTAAGACGATTTCCAAAGCAATTCCGTCATTATTGCCAACACGAAAAACGGATTTGGTCTTTTGGGTATTTGAAGACTATTTTAAATACGACAAACTTGTTAAGAATCGATGGCACAAAACGTCTAATAAGCATTATAAAAAGTAGGTTTCGCGTGCAAACGCTGTGGACCATAAACAAGTAGGTCTCTTAGTACGTAAAGAGTAGTTAATTCGTGGTGGTGTAGAGGTAACGCACCCGCGCGCTATGCTTAAGGTCGTGAGTTCGAGTCTTTGCTTCTCGTAGTTTTTCCTGTTTGACACGTTCTGCGTGTTTTTTTTTTTTGCCTTTTTGTCTCGGATAATACTTCAGGAATCAAGGAAAATGCTTGATTTTTAGAGGTAAAAACAGAAAAATTTCCTGGGCGGGAGGGGGCAAACCCCCCTCCCGACCTCCCCCCATTCGGTGGTATGCGTATCCACAATCGTGGTTTAGTTTGCGCAAATGTTTACAGCCGAACAAAATGTTGGGCCCCCCCTTGTGATATCCTAGATCCGCCACTGTGATAACACATACGTGCGAAGTCTGATAACCACCCAGATAATGAAAACGGCAGTGTCGGACGAAGCAAGTTGCAAGGTTTAATGAAAAATACAAGCATAACAGTTTGAAAGCGACTACAGCAATGACGGAGAGGTTGTTACCTAGGATGACGACGCCAGCGACATTTCATAGACATGTATACGACGAAGACCGGAGCCGATCGGAGCCGTTGCTGACATTGACGTAAATGACTACTCTGACGACAACGACATTGACGGTAGTGCAGGCGACGAGATGAATTTTTGACATAAGATTTGTACATCATTAATTTAATCAGGTCGCAAATCATTACACTGAATAAAATGGGAAATGAAGATTGCGAGGACGATAGCGCTCGTGACAAAGACGGCAAAAACAACTGTAATGAAACTAATAAGAAACATGGGATTCAGTGCGAACATCCAATCGATAAGGCAATCTGTCTTAATGGAAGCTAGACTGCACCGTAGTAGTGGATGATCAGCATCAAACTTAATAGTTACAAAAATTAAAGCTTCAAAATGTGCAATACATGTAACCTGCGTCAGCAAAACACAGTTTCAGCAGTATAACTTTGTACTAATGCAACTTTAACAGATTTCACATGAACATTTTCAACGTGCAGCTCGATACCTATCAGGCATGTCTACCCTGGAGATCGCAGCAGTAAAACAAGACATAACATACAAACGAATAAAATGACGCCAGAAATATCTTCCCATGCATTCGTCTTATTTTTTGTACCACATTATCAGTCTGACCTAACCAATACAACCGTTAAATAACCCATTTAGTTATTGAAAGCGCGTTGAATAACATTTTGGCGGGAAACTGAGGCCGGTTTCGAACCCGGCTTGGTAAGAGTTTCAAGTCGTCGACTTAACCACTGCGTCACTCAGCAGCTGACGTCATCGAACGTGAAAATAGAATACTTAAAGGCGAAGGCAACCTTTTTTCATGCCATTTTTAGCGTGAATAAGGTCTGTTGATTATCCCAAACATATTTTTCACTTAATTACAGCTTTTCGTAATTTAATTAATTTCTCGTCCTCTACTACGGAAGTGACGTTTTCGGAGGCAAGAATTTCGCGCCAATTTCTTTTCATTCAATCAGACTGTGAGAGCTGTCAAGTCAGTCATTGTTCTACCTCGGATGTGATAAGTTTGGTCGTCGTTTGCTTTTATTAACGAGTCAGTCAACATGCCACGCTGTTGCTGCGTACCAGGATGCACTCATTATCGTCTCACGTGCGCTTTGGGTACCTTGCATCGCTTTCCGAAGGATGACAACTTCGCCGTACTTGGCCAGCTCGTTCGTGTGAAGAACGCAGCGCTACGCAAGCATTTTCAACCGTCATATTACGACAGGGATATGTACGCTGAATTGACGAAGGTCCTTGTGAAACAACGCCTGAAGAAGGGTTCCATACCGTCGCTGTTGATTCACGGCAGTGCCCCGTCGCCACCCCCGAGAAGTGCATTTTTGAAGCGAGAAGCCTCGCGAGCTGTGGCCACTATATACAGTGACTGGAGGCACTTCATCTACTGTCACCCATGCCTCCGAACGTACCCCCATAGAGTGCAATTCCAGGAACTAGCAGTGTGCTGTTGTCTCTAGCCCAGAGCCTGTAAACAGCCTGCAGCGATGTTGAGTAGTGGGAGTGAATACAGGCCCAGTTTGACACCCAGTGAAAAGGACAGTTCGTAATCCAATGAACAGAGCCTAAGTTTGATAAGTTTATTGTGGACTTGTATTGGAGCTATTTAGGAGGTGCCACGTGTGTGACGAGGGAGTCGCACGGCGGGATGTAAGCAGTTTGGGTGCTCAAGTCACCATCCACTGGGAGTGTGTCCCGGGAACCTCGGGCAAGTGGGACAGTTCTTCCTCTGTACGTTAGACGATATTGAGTACATCTCGGTAGGCAGCAACAGCGTGGCATGTTGACTGACTCGTAAACAAAATAAACGACGACCGAACTTATCACAACCGAGGTAGAACAATGACTGACTTGACTGCTCTCACAGTCAGACTGTATGAAAAGAAATTGGCGCGAAATTCTTGCCTCCCAAAACGTCACTTCCGGAGTAGACGACGAGTAGTTAATTAAACTACGAAAAGCTGTAAATAAGTGAAAAATATGTCTGGGATAATCAACGAACCCTAGTTTTGCTAAAAATGATATGAAAAATGGTTGTCTTCGCCTTTAAAGGCCTAATATGGTGCCAAAATAACTATTTTTACATCTAAAATACATTCATTAATGAAAAACACCAAAATACTGTGTCATGGCATACCCCAGTCGTTAATTAAACATGCCTTTGACAATACGGTAGCCCGTCACGAACCCCATTTAGCGCCAAAAAACTTGAGCTGGCGCTTGCACTAATCGAAGTCTATGACATCACCGTTACTACGAATTTCAGCTTTCACCGTGTCTCCATGTATTGGAATCAGCGATGACTGGCCGTTTAATACAGTGCAAAATACGTGGAAAATCAAGGAAACATTTTAATTGATCATTTCATGTCAATTAATATTAAAATTGAATAAAATCATTACCTTTAGAATTTTTCATTCAATTATTTAGCACACATTCTAATACGGGCCGCATGGGAATCCCCGGAAGTGTGATTGGGGTCGCCGAAACAGCAGGAAAAACAAAACGCTTCGCAATTTCAAAATGTTTATTATAAAGTGTTATTTGAGTGATACAAAAATTTGGATGTTAGGAACTTTGCATTCATGTCTTCTTGAAGCCGAAGGTGTGAACGCTGCGCGATTCCGCCGATACGGGCCGCTGTCGAGTGTGTGTCCCGTGTTGGAATGAGCGACAATAGGCCGTTTAATTTGGTGCAAAATACTTGGAAACGTTACAATACATATCAGCTTGATCTTTTTGTACAAAGCAATTATATTCTAATTAATTGAAAATATTATATTAGAAATTCAAGTTTTAAAATAATTCGCTTTGAATCGTAATCGCTGCAATTTTGACTCGTCATTGAAAATTTAATAGCAACCCAATGTTGTGAGTGTCTGTAATAAATTAAAACTACGAAATAAAGTCTGGATTGCATGAAAACATACCAGTATCAGAATTCCGTTAGGCCTACGAGATTGACCCAAATCAGGCAAAATATTCCGATTTGAGCCGGTTTCCCTATACGCTGGGCCGGAACTTCCGACAATTTGTTGTGACTGTGCGCAAGCTCGTGGCAGCAAAGAACAGTTGATATAAAAATAAACCGGGGGGAAAAGAAACTGTTCAGGTCAGGTGACGCAATCGCCGAAAGAGCGCAATTCAATTTTAGCAGTAGATGAGCGGTAGAATGATAATTTTTCCAACACTAGTAAATAATTTGGTGCAGCTTTTAATGACACTACTTCTGAGTCAGATTTCATTTAGTCATTTTTATCCACATCGGCGGAAAGCTGTAGAGTTTGTATACAGCTTTGCCCCTAGTCTAGAACAGATCTTGCTGATCGGGAATTTTGTAGCCAGTCCTCGTCGTGGATACGAATCTATTCCTCGCACGACACACGACGGGATCGGTGGGGAACTAGTTGTGCTTATGTATGCCGTTGCCACTGACATTGCTACACCCGAGATCGACAAGTACAGAACGTCCAAGAAATGGCACTCAGTGTTACGCAGTGTGGCTACGCAGTGTGGGTTCCGAGTAAGTTCGTGGCAACGATGATGTCATATGAACCTCTTTACGCTGATTGCTTGAGATTTTTTCTGGGGCGCTCGAAGGGGCTACGAATTATGAGCGGGGTAATGTGCGTTGCAATTAACTTCTTTCCGTGGTATGTAAGAAGCTAAAACAATACCTTTTATGAACAATACTTGCATTTCTGGTGTCAAAAAGTACGTGTTTTAGCCACTGGAGGCTGTCTTTAAATGAGCACGCGCAATAATCGCATGTTCAACAAACGAAATTGTAGCGACATTTATACGCTATGAAAAATAAGACGCACAATTTTAATAAAAACGACATTGCAATTCGCCCTGGGGCGATAATTCTCCAAAATCCATTCGGGCTCTAGATTACGGAAATAACGACTTCGTCATGTAGTAATCTATATTTATTTTAATCTTTCGTGCTAGAGACTCGCGTGCTTTTTATGTGATACTGTCAAGAAATTGAATTTGATTTGAACCACCAAAACCGCTTCAAACCTACACCACTTAAACTCTAATTCGATCAAAATGGATTAATACATTTCGCACGAGCTTCTACAAGTGAACGTGTTTCAGTCGTCGGGTGAGCCACGGAATGAAATAAATGGACCGCTGTTATAAGTAAGCAATACATGTGTATGCGCGGACCCACGGGGGCTCAGGGAGCTCGAACGAGCTCTCCCCATTTGGCGAAGTGGGTAAATAGGTCCGCCTCAGAGAAACAAAAAGTCCGAGATGACACAAATTCCATTAAAAAGGCGCAGACGAACAGTTCACAGTTTTGAAGGTGGTACCCCGTTTTTTTAGTCTTCCCGCTTTTTTGTTAGCAAAAGGTCCACTTTGTCAGAAATACGACCCCCCCCCCTCCATATTAAAGGCTGGATACACGCATGAAATACTTTCGGTTGTAACGTGACTACGTCATCTCACACAAATTTTTCAAAGGTCTGTATATGGAACACCAGTATGAAATCAGTTCGGGTTCTCAGCTGTGCACCGCGTTAGCAGTTTCTTTGAATTAGAGGCCTGTGCTCGAATCATGCTCATTTCACTTTAAGCATTGTTCAAACTTATGATTCATCTCACTGGAGATTGGAAACACTGAAAGAGTTCATCTATTTGCAGTTGTTATGTACGTACCTTTCTAGTTAACGTTTTTGACCATCGGGTAGTGTGGCCTTTCTCAAACTGATTGGAACTAGTGCGTGACGTCACGAACGACGTCACGAGAGTGATGAGCGCCTTCCGTGGTCGTTTTCCTGAGCAGTGCAGTGTATGAGGAGTCCAGCTGGAACTGACCACAGTCTCGGTTCATACAGTTGTTGTCCCTCTTCTTGATGTAAACAGACTCCCTATCGATCTGGGAAACTTGTTGCTATCACTATCTAAAACAGCTGACTTCTCCCAGTCAGTCACGTGATTGTTCTGAAGAGCAAGGTCCGTGATGGCAGACTTGAGATAATGATGCCCGTTTTTGATTGCAATTGAACGGTCGGGCAGATCCTTCTGGTAATCTGAGAGTCCTGTGTCCAAAGTCCTACCGCTTTCACCAATAAGTACTGCATTACAGCTAGCACACGTGACTTTACAAACTACGCCGGTACCATCTTGGGTGCTACTTTTGTCCTTCGGATGCACAAGAATGTTCCTGAGGGTCTTAAAAAGTTTCGCAGCACTGGATATATTGTATTACCTTAAAACACGTTGACATTCCACAACAGTATCGATGGATTCATCCTTCTTGTCCCGGCTATTACCTGACATTTGTCTGCTTACCTTGTCAAATGACCAACGAGGATATCCACAGTAGCGAGATGCATTCTGAATATGTTTCCATTCAGCAAGTTTGTCCTCTGGGTCGGACACGATATTGTCACACCGGTCACACCCAATTTATTATTCAGCGGATGGTGAGGTGAGAAGTCAAGATACTGATCAGTATGCGACTTCTTACGAACAATCAGTGTCCAGAAAAGGTATCCATTGGTCCCCAACTCATGCGCGCACTCAAGGGGGCTCGAACGAGACCCCCATTTGACGAAGCGGGACCCTGAGAGACAAAAAGTCCGAGAAAATGAGACAAATGTCCCCTAAATAAGCGCAAACGCCAAATTCTCAGTGGTGCTTCCATTTTTTTTTTAGTCGGCCCGCTCTTTTGTTAACAAAAGGTCCACAACGTCAGAAATTCGAACCCCCCACATGGAAGGCTGGTTGCGCGCATGCAATTTATAAATGAACATGCTATTTGAACTATCAAGTTGGTTCAAATGGTTAGTAATCTGTTGAGAATGAACAACTTCTAAAATTTCGTCGAAATAGCGTTTCCACATTTTAGACTTAGCCTCCAACGGTACAGTGGTGAGAGGATGTTGCTCTCAATGTACCATGAACAGGTTAGCAACAAGTGGTGACACAGGGCTCCCCCGTGGCTGTTCCAAACCTTTGTCGGTATGGCACATTACAAAAGTAGAACTAAGTAGTTGTGAGCACTTGTTCCAACAGATTCATAGTGGCAACCGCCAACAAACGTGTTCTCTTTCTTAGACGTCTACATATTACATCCAGAGGTTCATTGATGGGCGTGTTCGTGAGCAACCTAACTTCGTCATGAGATATGAAAGTATCGAACGCAACGAAACACGTAAAACAGATTAAGTTAAAGAAAACATTTGTCAACTAGCAGTGATGCGTTTACTCTTTTTGGCGGCGTCTCTAACCAGGGCATTTTGTTAGGGGTGGAAGCAGTCTTTGCAAGATTGATAGTATACATGTAAATGTCCTTAAAGTCCTTATCTCAAAGGGCATTCTAGTTCAAAAAGTTTAAAATATATACCAAATTGAGTAATATGTAACGTGGTATAATGTTCACATCCCTCCTGTTGACTACTCTCGTCTATTTCCGTGACCTGAGTTCTTGTGCGTCAGTTCAGGAACGATTCCTGAATGCCAGTCATATTTTCCTTGAAAACGTATCGACATCAACGCGAGCGTAAACGCGTTGTTACTTTGTTTGTTTGTTTTTGATTCCCATTTTGGTACTTTTTATACAAAGTTGATTATTTCTTGTCCAAATTTTATCTGTTGTTTGCATATGACGAATGGTATTTAATTCATAATCATACGTTTGTGAAGTACCGTCGCAGTCTCCCCTAGCCAACTTTCGGCTACTGAGGTCAGCCCTGACTCAACGCAAGGGTACGTCAAATTTCAACAAGAGTACCTGTTTAGGTAATAAACTAGAGGAAAAAAATTCTTGATCAACAAATTATCTTTATCGCCATATCGTGAAATTGATGAAAAGTACCAGCCTGAAGTGAACAATTGCCGTGTCACGGTGACTATACGGAAGGTTGAGCGCAGTGCGTAATTGGCAGCAAGTCGGCTTTACTGGCCATTCAAAATGTAAAATAGAAAAAACATCCACAAACGGCAATGTTTCGACATACAAAAACAAGTCTTGTCTCGGTGAGCTCTACATTTGTGCTTTAGTTTGCTGTCAAGACACAGTAACGGGCGAAGTACCGGTAATTCCCCGGCCTGCAGTTGCGGTGATTGAATTTCAATTATGAGAGATAATATATTCGCAAACCTCACAAGAACAAACTTACAATTTTTTCCTCTGCTGTCTAAATATAAAATTCCGCGCCGCAAACCGGGGCGGGGGAGTGTATTGAATCTTAGTCTATGAGCTGAATGTCGGCGATGGGAAATTATTGCAGTGTTAGAAGCTTGACGCAGTATTTTTTAATCTCTTGTCACAGGAATTGCAATCATTCAGGGCCGGGTAGCTAATTTATGTTTTCGTCTTGCCCCGCGGAGCACAGATGTCCTAGCACGACATGCCAGGCGGTCCGACTCGTGCCGGCCTGCAGCGTATACAAATATTTCTGGCTTAGTGGGAATTATTCCTTTTACTTTAAACTCATTAATACCTATATTATACCATTTGGCACCATGGCAAGATTTCTACCTGAAGTTATTTTGCCACGAAATGTTATTTTCTTGGCAGTCAGCCGCCCGGCGTAGCGAAGTGACGTCACGTCTAAATTTATTTACCATATTTTTGCAAGTTAAACTGTCAGGATATTCTACCTGTTAAGCAATTATATTCAATAATTTGATGTTGCATGTTCGTTGTTCTGTTCATACTGTTTGTTTACCAGAGTTAATTAAACCCAGTAAAACACGCTTAACGCCTAGCCCGCCATAGTCGGCCCCGGTTGTTATTCAATCGCTGGTGCAGGAGTGTTACTGGTCCGTAATTTCATACAAGTGTGGCAAACTGTCTTTGTATGTATTCCGATAAAACTACCGGGAACGGTATGCCTTCGTCGTCTTTCATCAGTGCGAGTGGTCGATCTGCACCGGGTCATCGGTAGCAGGTCCGAGCCCGACAAAATAATTTCTGTCAAATTTTATTTTGTCACATTTTGTCAACATTTTCAGTAGAAATTGTCCCTATTTTGGTTTTATTGAAGTTGAGGTCCGCTGTCGATTATTTAATCCACGTTTGCAGGCTGGTAACAGACACTGCCCCAATCGCACAGACGGCGTATACTAACTGAGCTTGGGCTCCTGAATGAATTGTACTTACGCTTTCGCGGTTAATTCAAAATGACGGTGTGCTCTTCGGATCGGAATCGTGAGTGACGCGTTTATTTCAACTTTCTTCGACTACGGATTGTTTATTGATTATGGGACAAGAACTGTGTGGTTCCTTATAATGTATTTTAAACATTTAATAAGGGTTAAAAACGTGTGCTTCTAGGACTTAAAAACGTACTTTTTGATGATAAATATTTCAAAAATGTCGTACAACACCTGAAACGAACAGATTTTGTAGAGCAACTCGATTCAAGTGTTCAAATTCATAAACTTGTCATTGGAAGGGATCCACTGAGGTTATTTCATGAACATCCTTTCGCGGTTCTTGATTTACATCCTCTCAACCCAGAGGTCCACTCATGGACGGGGGCCCAGTGATGGAATTGCTTGCCTCTCTTTCCCTGGTTTTGTAAGATTGCACAACATTCGATGTCAAAGATCACCTCTTGAAGAGACACATGATGATATGATGTAGTTAACCGATGCACTTTTCCTGTTTTGAACGAAAGACAACCGCACTGGCCGTCATCGAAAGGATGGAAGATTGAATACGTTCTACTTACATAAAGGTAATATCATTTGGGGTATTTATGAGGATATAATACTAATGGTTGTTCTCCTATATCTAAGAATAGCATTTCTATTGAAGATTGTTATTAGGAAAGCAGTGCTGACGAAGCTGTTCAAAAGGAACACGCAAACGGCACCTGACTAGGTTTATCATTCTTTGATGGGAATGAACATTGTATATGTCTAATGGAGTGACTTGTTCACAGAAAATAGACTGCTAACCGTAAAAAATAATTTTGGAGAGCAATTTTGAATAACAAGCCATGACAGTCTTCCACTGGAATGAACAGCAATTCACGTTAACGCCAATAAACTTTCAACAGTTCCCCTTGGGATGCCCTTTCTCCTCTTGCGCGATTTCCCGTCAAGTATCTGCGCGCTTGCCTCTGGGAATTGCTTAAAATTAGATACAGTGAACTACAGAGTTCGAGAAGGCTTGGAATTCGGTGTTCGTTCAGTTTTTATATTGTGTTAACAGGCATGAAACAGTTGAGCATGTTGAGGTAAAAATGGTTTCGGGCTAACGTTTGCCTGTGAGCACGAATTTCAGGTTAAACACCATCGCTATCACTTCTGCCCTCTCCTGATCGTCACTAACTCCCAGCATAGGCGTGTGGGGCGAATCCCGTGGACCCAGCTGCCTGAAACGTGGGTAGCCCTGTTTCAAAAAAAATTTCACTAGCATAGTCTACGTTCACACACTACTTACCCTGGAACAAGTTACTTCTGAAGCAAGTTGTCGATGTAAGTTTGAGTGTTGTCGAGACGCTATATAAACTAGCGCAACGTACCCCACCTGTGATAATTTAAGTTCCGTCCACACACACTCTACTCTAGAACAACTTGCACTAGTGCAACTAACCCCACATTTAAGTGGAGTATACACATACACACACACACACACACAAACACACACACACACACAAAAACACACACACACACATGTCCGATAACTAGGGTAAGTTGAAAGTTGTAGCTATGTGCGTGAAAATGAACACCCAATGGCAATACGGCACCCTAGAGAAAGCCCTGCATGTAACGCAGCTGATAATTACTCTAGCCCTACCCAACTTTTGCGGCGCAAGTTACCCTATAACAACTTGCAACTCCTCGATAAGGTGGAGTAAGTTGTCACAAGTGGGGTAAGTTGCATCAGTTTAAATAGGGTCCACACAGCCACTAAACCTAATAACAATTCGCTCCAGGAGTAACTTGTTCGATGGTAACTTGCCCCAATTGCAATTGCTGTGTAGCTGCAAACATGAGGTAGGACTGAAGTAATCATCAACAATGTTAACAAACAGACGGGTAATCTCTTTGCGAGCCGTATTGGCATTAGATGTTCATTGCCACACACAGAGCGACAACTTCCACCTCACCCTAGTCATCCGATGTGTGTGTGTGTGTGTGTGTGTGTGTGTGTGTGTGTGTGTGTGTGTGTGCGTGTACTTGTGTGAACGCGCCACTTAAAGTGGGGTAAGTTGGACTAGTGCAAGTTGTTAAAGAGTAGGTTGTGTGTGGACGGGACTTTAGGCCTGAGCACTTTGCGCGCGTTATGCCACGGGTCTGGGTTTATGTCGCTTTTAATTTCTATATACAGCAAACTCTAACCTATTTACAATGGTACAACGTTTCGCTCGAGCACTTCTCCGGTCGTATTTGCTGTTGCATCAATGCTCTATTGGCGACTGTGTTGAAACGGCAACAGAAAATTCTACGGTTCACATACCACGAGCACCAAAAATCCAAAAACGTGGTCACCATTGACCACCATGAGAGTACCACAAATCCGGACTAAAGACTGACCGAAATGTGATATCGTAACTACACCAGGTCTTGAACTAAATGGATCACAATGTTATAAAAATGATACTTGTTATTCACCACTTCAAAGTGGTTTTAGAACGTTAAGTGCTTTACGATATCCATCTTAGGATATGATAACCAGGAAATTCTTAGGTGTGAAAAACAATCTTAACATGAACTGGGAATTGTTAGAACTGCTGAAACAGACATGTTTAATACGATATTCAAAAGACATATATCACGTAGAAAGTAGAGGCGCCCAGCTATTGTCTTCAGTCAGGTTTTGAACCGGGGATCAAAACACGAATTCATCAATGTAGCAAGCGAAAATATAAATTACCTTCTCCAGTAAACACGTTGCACGAATTGTTGCGTGTTGTTTTAATTAGCTTGATATAGTCTGCTATTGACCATGTTTGTAAATGTATCACAGTTGTGAAACGTCGTGTTTAATACATTACACAAGTGCAACTTCCTCGATATCGTTCTGTGGATATCTCGCGCACGTGTAAATGTTCGAAATAATCCGGCACAGGTGAATTGACAATGTGCATGTTTGGTTTAAAGTCCGTTGTTTGATTAAAAAAAACATAAAACACGGTCATGGTACAGGCAACGACAATTCAAATGTTGCTTGCAGTTTATTTTTAGTATCAAGGCAAAGTGGTACGCTTTGACGCTCTCAGTGTATTTAAATTTCCTTTCGAAAGCTAAAATCGATATGCCGTGATATCAGTTAAGGCGCTAAACCACAGCAACATGTCCCTTTAAATAGTGTGCTGCATTTATTTTAATCGGCTAACTATTGAATTTTTTACGGATGGCGGGACTCGTCAAAAACACACAAGGTATTGTGAGCCATTAATAATCCCTGACGGTACCGCCTGAAAATGCAGACATGCGATCTGTAGAGATCACTTCATGTTAGGAGTATTTCAAGCAGCCACAGTTATATTTCAGAACACATTCAAGTTAACGGATAGCGTCTACCTGAAATCAGTTGCGGGCAAGCGAATCTTAATTTTTCTTCGGTGGGCTTCTGGAGTGGCCCGGGATTGCCAGCCTTGCGGACACCGACTAGGTGACAGGTGAGTCGAGTACAGCCTACCTGAACTTCTGTACAGACACTCTTCAGATTAATTTTAGTTATTGAAATTATTGCATTTCAAAGTAGGTCTACTGCTGTCTAAGACATTAGTTGGCGAACCTGCACCGAGCAGAAGTTCGCTTGCAGACTTTCTGGGTTGTGGATTAGACCAACCGCAATCCGTAAAAGTGATTGGGTGACCTGTGTGTGTTTTGTTCTCAGTACCTAAGTCCTGTTTCAGCTCGCGCAGTTTGCTTCGTGCAAGGCGGAAATACAGTTACGTTCTTGGCTGTGTTGACTTCCTTATTTGGAAAGTTTCTTGGATGCATTGACAACCTTAATTAGAAAGTCACGTGAATTGACTAGCCTGGAATGAGTCATTAAAAATGCATGCGTGCATTTAAAAATTTTGTAAACAATATAGAAAACGCCGTTTATTTGTTATTTTGTTATTGAATGAATTAGTATAAGTACTTTATAAGCAATATAATAAGAAGACGAATGACCAATCACGAAGCCTCTCTGTAATGACGTCTTTAGTAGAGAAGAAAGAACCATGGAGACGCGTCAGCGTAAATGCCTTAATTTGCACAATTTTTGTAAAAATATAACGCGAGAATGAGCCGGAAAAGCACAGTTAATCGCTTTGTTGTTTCGTGTAACACCTTGTTATTTTGCCCTGTTTCAAAATACGAACGTGTGGGCAATGCATGGACTTATTCAGAACCTGTAAGTTTTCCTTGAAAACATTACGAAGTTCATTATTAGTCATCAATTTCTTCACATGTACTTCGTGATGACTCCGTGAATGCATTCAGTGATAGGAAAAACGCTTTTCCCACCACAGAAACAGAGCTGATGTCTGCGCTTTGATAATCGTCATAAACACGTTTTGAGCACTTTCAATCTCACGTTTTATTATTGACTGACTTTTTCCATCGTCGCTGACTTAATTTATTTCAGATTTCGGCTTGAGCAGATTAGCACTGCGTGGTACTTTAAACGTGTATTGGATGCCGCTTCGGCGGGTCAAAAATATCAAAGTAAGTTATAATAAAAATCAAGCTTCACTGCGACCACTACATGACTATAGATATTACGAAGGGCATCAAGTTGACTCGTTTCATTACTCGAAATCAAATGGAAAAACATTCGGCGCTCGTTATTGTGTGAAACGGGTGCCCCAAGTGAACAGTCGTAGTACCCAAAAACGCTCAATAAAGTTTACAGCGCTTTGCACGAATGCTATGCAATACGTTCACACAGGAAAGGCTCAATTTAGTTTCAACTCAATTGAGAATTCAATTTTCCTAGACAGAATACGAGCGTGATTAGTATCCATGAGTTTATATCGTTGTTTGCTGGGCTTACGTATAGTTGAGCTCCGTTTAAGTCATCGCAAGAGGTCTGCCAGTTAAAACCGTCTGTTTCAGTTCAAGACACTACAAGTATACGTGTATAAATTTAATCTACAAAGCAAAAAACTTAATAGTAGACGAAATTTCAATGGAAATAATTTTATATGTACAGAGAACGAAGAAACACATTGTTGACAGTATTTACTCCGAGAAATACATTCAGTTGGCGTAAATAGTATAGAGAGTACGGTTTCTCCATTCAATGTTGCCCAGCATTTTAAAATAAAACTGAACACAGTCTTACTTTGTGTCCTGTCATGATTCGCAGTTCAATTCAGAGATAAAAGCCTTACTCAGTAAAATATTGCTGTTTTTGATAGTGTACTGTACCCGTAACGGTATTTTGGCGAAGTCTTTTTGGACACTGGCCAGTCGGATAAGTCGCCCGAAACCTTAGTCACGCAGATTGGACATTAATGGCAAGGACTTTTCAAACTTGTTCCAAGCTTCGAGGGTTAAAGGAGAATGCCACCCGATTTAATTAGGTTTTTTTGCCGTCTTAATCGGTCTATGTCCACAACGCCTCGCATACGGTCGACCTTACCTTGCCAAGAGGTGTCGCGTTAACCTGTGAGGAAGGTGAGAAACGACGCTAGCGACGTCAGTGGTTCATATGCAGAGTGAATGCCACTATGTTGCGATGCGTCGTTCCCGCTGGTCCGAAATAAGCAGCTGCGAGGAAAGCGGGTATATCGTTTTCACTTCCTCGAGAGTCCGAAATGCTTAGGAAGTGGCTCATGGTAGTGAAGAATGAAATGTACGCTGCAAATAGCAAGTATGAGGCCGTGAAACATCTCCGTTCCTGTGGCCTGCAGAAGTCCGATTGACAGTGCCTGACGAATGCCGGCTTACCAAGTAACTCCATACGTTCCGTTCTATGAGCTTGTTCACGGCGCCTCTCTAGTATTTTTCTGTTCGAATTGATAGCCTGTAAAACTTAACGATCCACCTGCGAAGTCGGGACTGATGGGCTCTAGCTCGTCCAAAGTCGGGATTGCGAGTTGCTATGTTGGCGTTTATTACTGAGCGTTCTGTTTCAAAATGAATTATTCTCACCCTAACCAATACTTATATAAAACTGAAACAAAGTCTGTCTCATTAGATGCAATTTGTAATGCCTTTGGAGTGTTCGTGAGTGCAAATGATTTGAGAAGCCAGCAATGAATAAATCACTGCGTTACCGGCTTTAGGTACAATAAAACTAATGGACGGGACACCGAGGCCGTGTGAGCTCATGCTAATTTAGTGTTTGCTGGCAGAAACTGTTGTGAAACAACTCGATTTCCATCCCACGGCCAGGTGTAAAGGGAATATTTATTTACATTTACATTACTCAAATAATGATTGTCAATGTATAACGGTGCTGTGGCCAAAGCGGAACCTGAATTCGTGGACCCCGACCATTAAGTAGATTTGCAGTTTCGTGGCTAATTCACCAACATAATCACGTTCTCATTACTTTGGCTCACTAGTATAGTATTTTCTTGACTGGAAGTTAAGTTTCCACTGAACTTTGGCTGGTTTATGTTCGTGATATCTGATCAGTTTCTGAGCCATTGGCCGGGATAACGAGTCAATCCGGCCGGCCGAGACGCCGGGGCCTGATCAGGCTCCTAGCTAGAATAACAAGCGTTTTGTGTTAAGAACTAAAAAAATCACAAATCTAAACAACACAGATCTAGGTTCTCCTGTCTGTATATCACGGAAAATACTTCGAAATTATCTCCGAACACACCCCAAACTCCTGCTACGGACCTTATTGGCCTGCCGAACTTTGTAGGCTACAGTGTATCCAAATACAAATAAATCCGTAAGAGTGAAATAAAACAACACGTTTTTATAAGAACTCGGTGTATTTTTAAGGGTTTTACATCGAAGTTTGAGGATTTATTGGTGTTAAACGACGACTTCAAGCGATAAGATGACACCAGTAACCCGTGTTGTGAACTGCTGAACAGACTGCGTGTGAAACCGATTACGTCATTGGATAATTTCAACACCTCCGTCTGCCGTCAGGTGTCAGGTAACGCAACCGTACGTGTCGTTATGGAGTAGAACTACTCGATCTAAATTGATACGAATTAGGTTGCTTTTTTGGGTGGCATGCTCCTTTAACGGCAGTAAAAAGATATTGTTTATATTAAAAGGATACCATACCATGTTATGATGATTTCATACACTCCTCGTTCTGTCACTTGCTAATGCATCATTGGCGTCAATCTTGATAGATAAAACAGGAATTTATTATGCTTCTTGATGGGTGGTCTTTGCCTACAAGTGCCTTGCAATTCGCTAAAAGCGTAGGTCACACTTGTCCGTTTAGCAGACTCAGAAAGGATTATTCAAACTTCCCTCCGAAGTTTTGAGGTTTGTCGAAGTTTACAGAGCATTGTTTTGTTTTAGGGAATTGGATGTGAAAGTTGCCTGAAAGCCTAATGTGCCCATAGCCAGGGTTTTGAGTGACGGCTTAACTGACCAATCAGAACCCAGCATTCTTGACACACATAACAAGGAGTTGTGGTGAGGACTCGATTGGGACCTCAGGGGTCTCACGCTTCACCGGCTTATCTACACTAATTTGAAAAGGCTTTGTCCAGTCACGCGTTGTGGGTCAAAAATCGAGATAATGATACCAACAGCTGACGCGACAAGCAGAACTACTTTCGTTTACTTCATTGGTGCACTAACTGGAGAAATTTAGAATTGGACTTTTAACACTATCCGATCGTAAACTTCGTTTCCGAGCCGCCATTTTACCCGACAAACACCGCGTTGTCGGGTAAAACTTATGGTTTTTTTGTCGACGTTTCGCAAGGGAACGGAGCTTGCGATAGGTCAATTGATGCTGGAAATTTGATACACGTTAATATTTACGAATAGCGTTCACAGGCACTACTGCTTTCGCTTGTCTAGTGATACTGCATAAAACTTGGCCTCACAAAATAGAATCCACTCCTTTTACACCACAAAGTAGAATGACATGACTCCTCAGAGCACATGCCAATAGCTGGATCGCTTACACTTAATTACATTTAAATAGCCATAACTACTTCTCCTTAGGAGGTCTCATACCTGAGGCGATAAATGTTCGTAGCCACTAAGAGGTAACCTTTTAACTACACAGTTGTCAACGCAGTGTCGTCACCGATGCAATTTGCCTGCTCAGGTAGAAATACCGCGAAGCAGAAAAACGTGTTTAAAAGAACGAAGTCACTCGCAAATTTTACATCATAACATTCGCCGATTCCACACTTCGTATTGTTTTGCGTAAAGTGCATGTAGATTTTAAATATTTTAAGCTTCGTGGTATTCAATACTTGGGCATCCTAATAACATAGTAATAACGGCAGAACATCTTGAGTAGCGATATGGCCATCTTAGTATTGACATAAGTCGCCCCGTCAATGTTTTAATTCAGTATACAATGCTAGTTAACGTAATTCTCACTTTTAACGAAAATACTTTTGAAATGCTGTCGTAAAAACACTGAATTCCCTGAGGACGAAGTGAATAGCTACGAGTCGAAACAGTAAGTGCGATTTCTGGTAGAACCAATGTACACGGTAAACAAACTGTTGTTTTGACCAAGGTCCAAGGTCTAATCTTTGTACTCGCCCATTTTCCGCTCTACTTTAATACAAACTTAAGTGCTTATAATTTTGTGTTCAAGTATGTTGTTGTTTAAGAGAGTGCTTGTCTAATCTAGGTTTGCATTTGATGGCCCCGTCGCTATTGAATGTGTTGAATAAAATGAAACAAAGATATGGTGCGCAAAATTACATATATTGAACATGTCTTAAGGCATTTAGCCCATTTCCCCCAACGTTAAAATTATGAGTTCGATTCCAAACGCGATATGTCGAGTTTTCCTCGAGTTTGTAGTTCGAATCCAGGTGTCAGCAATTGCGAACTTGAACTACGTACATGTCCGTAATGTGCTTAGAATAATAAACACTTGTCTTGAATTCGTACTGAAGCAGAGCGGAAAATATAAAAAAATCGAGTTCGATTCCTTGCAAGTAACAAGATCTCGCAGGACACCGCAAAGTCACATGAGTGAGTAGTGAGTGTTTCGCCTGTTTGATCGAAAGCCCACTAGCCAGGCCTGGCAGCGGTCACTGTAATGGCGGGTGAGGTTGAAGCGTTGAATTGTGGGATCGAATTCATCGTTTCCGTTCCAAGAGCAGACATATTTGGCCGCACGTGCTAGCTTATGTCTTGCAGTCTACGGAACGCAGCCCAGGTCCCTGTATCTCGAGGAGTCAGTAACACCCCGGCCGATCGAGAACGAGACCTTGCACCAAAAATGGCAGAAAACAGTCACGTACCCGGTGAGTTTAAGTGTTATTTTCTGCTTAAATAGAGGCCACTTTGGTACGAATGTTACACACAGAAAAGTGTCAGAGTTTAACTTTCGTTGTGGATCTGAAATAATACTTGGCTTTTGCTTATTTTTTAAAATAAAGAGCTCAGAAAGCAATGGCTTTCGGTAAAATGCCTTGCGCCTCGTAAAATCGACAATTTCTACTTGTTATTAGCAATTCCAGGGTTCTTAAGAAGAGACGTGTGACGTTTATAGTTTAATCGTCCCTGGTGACACCTTTGTTAGTTATGATTTGTGAAACAATTTGAGATATTTACCAATACAAGCAGGTCCTTGTGTGAGGCGGCGATCGGGAACGATGCCGTTAATTCTCTATGGCGATCGTGAACGCAAAAAGGCGTTCGTGAACGTACATTTATTTCTATGCATTGGCCTGAAAAGTCGTTCAAGTTACGGTATTAGGTCAAAAATTTTAGAATAATACGGAGCCTGAATTAGTTGATGGGTTAATTATTAATTACATTTCATCGTTTTTTCGTTATTTCTAAGTGAGATTTAGTCTAACAAACATAACTGAATGCGTTTGATTTTTTTCAGTTGAACTCATAGTGTAGCCACAAGATGAGTCCTTTAGGGCGCATTCAAAAAAGAGTAGTACAACTGCTGCATATCACAACAGAGTGTGTGTGTGTGTGTTGTGGAGCCTCGTTCAGGAACGAAGAAATCGACTTAGTATGACCACATGGCAATAAAATACAGAGACGCTACTTGAACAAAGCAAGATCTTTACCAGCCCTGTGATTGACACATTGCATGCGTCAAGAGATTTTTACCAATATAGTAAAACACAACACGAAGCATCGTGCTCAGGAACCAAGTCGATGCAGTGCCCTATCTGTGATCAACTTTTCACGGAAAGAGTAAGCGTGATGCAACACTGCGTCACAGCACGATGACACTCCTTTTTGTTGTGAATGTGGCATGTCATGCAAACAGTATGCCTCCTTGTACAGGCATAGCAAGCAGAAACGTCATGAATGAAATCATTAAGTTCAGTGCTGAAGGTTATTAAGTCACTATAGTTTATTCAGATTTACAAAGTCTGTGGTTGATAGTTGTCTGATGTGATAGTATTTTGACGTTTTGTTTTGAACCTTTTTTCCTCAAGTTTCTTTCTATATTTGTGTTATTTCAAAAGGATCTTTAACAGAACCAGTACATTTTTGTAGTGTTTAGGTAGATATAAATTGCCACACTAAGTGACAATGGGCAATACTTACATACAATTGTTCTGACCAATGAGTATTTTGAATGAAAATAAACGTCTATGATTATTGAAGAAATTGCTTTCATATTGTAGTTGATTTCCTGAGAGAGACTGTTATACTATCAATCAGTCCTAAATACATTGTCTATGATTCAGTGATGATTTAGTCATTCCAAAAGTAATTCGTTGGAAATGTTCAATGGGTTTGTTTTGTTGATTTCCCTATAAATAAATTTATATATATTTTTAAGACCAATTTTGAGGTATGTGTGTTAAAAGATTAATATTATAATAGAAATGCTTTAATATTGTTGATTTCCTGTGTAAATCACTACAGTGTGTAGTTGAAGTGACGTAAATGACAACAGGTTGACTACGTTTTGAGAAAATCACAATATAGTATGTGTATTATAACTCTCAATCTTTTTCAATGTCAAATTAAACTCGCGATCATGAACTGATGATGCAGGTGAACTTAGGACCAATACTACAAAACAGAAGAGTCAAACACAACGTGCCCCAAGTCAATCTGTTCATGTCTGTATTGATGTTATCAGTAAAACATCAAGTAAAATCCCACTCGTTTTATCAGCACACCAGTTTAAACAACATCTGGCCAATTTTTTATCACAGACGTTTATACGTGAGAATCTTTGAATCATCTCGAGAAGTGTTGCCGCACTCCCCTCTCTCCCCATGGGCCACCTCATCATCATTCTTTGACTTCACTGACTATTTGTTTTTTTCCTTTTGCTGTCACAATTTTACAAGAAGATTCTACACTCGCTTTCATCACGGTGCTGCAACAATTTGTTTACCCCTGACTGACAGGCCACATGTAACAACTCCTGGGTGAGTCTTCAGTTTAGAAACTCTTGTTCTCAGTGGTTTGGTCTAAAAGTAGATGTTTGGCCTGTACTTTTCAAAACACTGGTCAGGTGTACCTTCACGTCGTGGGTAACATGTTCGTTGAAGCTCGCCAGTGAACTTGTTTCCTGAAATGAGAATAAATTCGTTTGTGAAACTAAACTTGAATTATGCTTGATATACATGTAGTGCTCATGGCAATTTAATGGAAATATGCTATGTTGTAAAGTAACACAGTAACGACACAAAATGTGATTAAATCATTGCACCACACTTATTTTGTAACCTTTGCTACGTTATATTAGTAAAACGTTCATTACTGTTCGACACACCACAATGCGTTCCTGATCGCATAAACAAACACACATTTAAGTTCCCCATCGCTTATATCGTTGCGTTCTCGATCGCATCTTTCAACATTAAAGCGTCGAAAAATCAGAGATCCTGACAAAACTACAAAAAGTAAGCGTTGCGTCATATTTTCACACGTAATTTATTCATAACTCCATGGTCAATTTATTGATTTAGTGCCAAAAATGACATTCAAATCACCTTCGGCTTAAGCGATGCCTCGGTCAACGTAACTTATCTCCTATAATTGGGAGAGACACCATCCTAAACCTTTACCTGCCCTTCCTAATTGTGTTACACCTTGAAGTCATGTTGGAAGTAAAAAAAACGAAAATTCATCAAATTCACTCACCTTGCCTGGCTTCGCTTCTCGCGCCAAATTTCCTTCTCGATCGCCTTCGGGTCGTTCTAGATCGCGGGTTGGCCAGGGTGAGTAAGGACAGGTGGTGCTTTCAGCATTTGACTTTTTTGTCGCTCATCTTTGTTATATTTGAAAAAAAAGGAAATACTTTATACCTATTATACTACTAGTTTTGTATATTATTATTTTATCTTACAATACACATCTCAACCACGTTCTATTTTTAACTTACCAAACTTAGCTCGAACCACCGCATCAGCAAAATACTGTCCTAGATAAACGAAATTTAATTTCAATGTAATCTACTTACAGAGGATATTTTCTTCCGTCCATCATTTTGCAGTTGCTTGTGTTCGTGTACATCGTCACTGTGATCTATTCCTAAATAAATGTCAAAAATAGTTCTTTTTTCCATCTGGAGGGTTCACTGAACTTCAAAAGCTTCTCTGAACTCAGAGAGTTGAGTCGTGTTTCTGCTCGGTCTTCAAAACTTGTTTTCCCGCCTTTTACTCCTCCCCCCGTTTCATAATATTTTATACTGGTGAAGGTTTATTCCATCTTTCCATGGGATATTTTAGAGTCTCCATTTCGTGCATGTCTGTGACTGTTTTTATCTCTCATCTTTGTTATGTTAGAAAAACTATTTTTATACACATATGATTTTTATACAAATATGATACCATTAGATTTGCACACTATTACTTTATCTTACAATTAATATCTCAACGACAATCTATTTTTTCTAACTTACCAAACTTAGCTCGAAATACCGCATCAGCAAAATATTGTACTAGATAAACAAAAGTTAATTTTTTCTTTAGTCTTTAGCTTTGAGTGTTCTCCCGCGCAGGCTACATAGGTTTGTCTTTTGACATAGAGCTATAGGAATATTTTCTAACTTTTGTCCCTAGCTTGATTTCTTCAAACAGCGGCAACCATCAGTAGACTGATTATCATTCAAAAGACAAAAGAAACAGCCCTAGGGCTATCGGGCGCGAAAATTTCCGCTAAAATAGTGCGTTCCTATATCTGTATTTTGTGTCATCAGATGCCATGTACGCCAAGGTAGCCGGATGTCTTCCATCGATATTGTAAGTATAGCAGGTGAACATGTGCGTACTCTAGCTCTGGGTTATTTTAGTTAGTTGTCAGTCCTATTTTGTACGGCGACACATGTTAGGCGACTGCTGAATGCAAGCAGCATAAAAATATATTTCGCCTGTGTAATCGCTTACTTTTAATGAATCCAAGCAGAGTTGACAAACGTATTTTAGTAAGAAAATGTGATTCAGGAAGGGGTTATAAAGGCGCATATGTGAAGAAAAGTAAACCAACAGCAAATATGTTGTTATTGTTATAGGATAGGCAGATGAAGATTAAAAATTAAATGGAGCCTACGCGAGAAGAGACGATCTGTTCTGGATTACCGTCATTCACGAAACACCTAAGTTTCGATTGTAAAATTTATTAAAGCAGAACTATTGTATTTGCCTTATATCTATCATTTGTGGTTTCGAGGAACTTTTATACGTGATAGAATGTGAAAACTTCAAGTGAGGACGAAAATCATTTCGTTTTCAAATGAGGTTTCGTCCTGACTTGAGATGGAAGTGCGGTGAGACCTCCCTGCAACTTGTGCTTTAGAACGAAGAAAATATTAACTCTAAGATTGCCTTTTTGTTGGAATTTTGCTCGGAATGTTTTCAACTTGACTTATGAGCCCATTGTGGCTGGAGACGTCAATTTTAATTACAGTGTCTTCCCACAATGTTCGAAATTAATGGTTGTACACTGCACACATTTCACTATAATGATAAAGTACATACACATACAGATACATATGTATTCAGGATCGATGTATTTTCAAATTTTCGCTAGAATCCATATTTTACAACTCTCGACACTCTTCATCATATTGCATGGCTGACATGACACTCCGAAAATGCAACAACAGTAAAGACTGGCATGGTCTTTCTTATATTCGCCTATAAAATGATGGCCATACATTAGGGATTGCTACATTTTAGTTTTCCCAGAAACTGCGTTATTTCGCCAATAAAGGATTGTAATGTTCTGAAATTACTTGCAACTGATTGGGTTTTTACCTCTTTTATCATTTTTTATTCTATATTGATTTACTCGTGGACAATTAATCATTGTTTTAAGGGAAAATATTGGCTACACAAACGGAGAAACTTTAATATTGTTGCAAAAATGATTCACTTATAAATTGTCTGTCATCATGGACCCGTGACCACGACTTGTCTTACTGAGACTCTTTAATGATGTTGTTACCCAAACAGACTAATATATGGTAAGTTGAGAGAACTGTTTAACTGGTGTTAAAAATAAGTTATTTGTTCTATGGAATCGTTCTAGTTCTAGTCTGCAAACGTAACTGATTTGTCTCAACGACATGTAAATCAGTTTTGATTCGTCTACAGCGAGACTTCGCCAAATTAAGTAGCACATATGACATCCAGTCACGCTCTCTTTATCTCGGTTAGCTCCTTCATTGGCTACAAAAAACGTTGATTAAACGATTCATAAAAACAGTCTGGCTGCGCCTAGAATGGAGTCATTACGTGTGCAATTCAGCAGCCAATAAAATAATTAATTTGTAACATTTTCCTGAAATGATGTCCGCGGCTTGTCCCATAAGTCCATGTACAGGTCAATAACACGTGAAACTGAGTGGAATGTCCAGTTAATCTTATTGGACATCGATGCTTATATAAGCTGGTGACTGAACTACCATGGATCTTTGAACCTCTGCGTGTCAACGTTTGTTGAAAAGAGCCGGACGTCCGAATGAAAATCACTAAACTGTCATCTATTGCCGTACATAGGAAGTAGTGAATACAGCACACCAGCCTCTTACACAACGGGAAGGAAGAAAATCAGACAATGCCAACAGACTGCCGCAATTAATCGCGATGAATGATAAAATTCTCTCACGCTTTTAAAGAACTTCACAATGATGTCATTTCAACGATCGCGCCTAACATACATGTGTGTCACTTATGTATTGGTTAATTTTGTACCCAGATATAAAGAGAGATCGCACATTCTACTATAAACAGCCAAAGCAACACGCGGTTCATGTAGCCCCATATCAAAATCGCCTAAAAGTTTACTAAGTTAAAATCTTTTGTCCACAGCCAGGCTTGCACGAACACTCAGGTACACACAATAAAATATCCGACCTGCTAAATGTATACAAAGTTACGTGATAGCCAATCTCTGTCTTTATATATATAGAAATACATTTATGTCACCAAGGTGCTCATAGAGTGGTGATTAAAGTTGCCATCAAAGTTGTTCACTAACAAATGCATAAATACTGAGATCTCCTATTTTTCACAATGCGTTTATGAAAGACTCCAGTAAAAGACTGAGCCGTGAGAGTCAAACATGGATGACGCTCTGTAAGTTTGTCGGGTGCGTTCCTCAAGGCGAGTTTAGCGAGATCAAGCCGCAAAATCACGTAAACCTTCGTAAATGAAAGGCAAGCGTCTCGCTAGCAAGCTCAAGGCTTCATTGTTCATAGTAGCAAACTGATATAGCTTTGAGAAGTTTATTTCATCAACCAAAATGTACAACTGCAGAAACCAACAATGCAATTCAATCAAGCAAATTTTAATTTGCAGTAAGCATGTAAAACTATATTAAAATATAGTTTTACATGCTTACTGCAAAATAGGAGAACCTTATTTGGAAACGCTCAGGCATGAATTTAGAATAACAAATACTTTTTCTTAGGTTGCGATACTCCCTAACTTCATGCCGGAAAAGTCGAAAATTGGGCTTAGCATTTTGCAACCTTATCCAATTTTGCATCGTCATTTATCATATCCCTTACGTTGAATAAAAGGTCATTTCGAATACGGGACCATCTTTTTCAGGCCCACGAACCGTGCGTCCGCGCTGACTTCCCGTGGATTTTGTGAATTTTTGTCTCCTTTACTCGGACTTTTGTTTGCCCAATTCGTCAAATTGGGGGCTCATTTGGGTGCGCCCGTGGTATCACATTTTCTTAACATAGATGCGATAACTTAGGAGCACAACAGAAAGATAAGATAACAAGTGATTTGCCAGTGAGAAACCACAACAAATATTGAATAGGTTGGATGCCAATTCACACTGAATGGTAAAGGGATGATTAATCGGTGATTCGGGAATGTTGAATTATTACAAAAAGCTTTAGGTAAGAAACTATTTCAAAGAAATCTCGTCGCAAGCGCCTCACGAACGATTGGCGTACTGGGAGAAGCGTCTCTTAAAAAGATAATTCAACAGCAAACCGAACACGTAGGTTCACTTTGTACATCATTCGACAAAAATATCTCAAAAGGACAGGCTTTCTAGGAAAGTACTCTTTTGAATGGTGCTTGACCTCGTTGGCCATTTATGCTCGATTATCAACTCTTTGATATCATATACTTTAACTTTATACATTTTGATGTCAATCCTTAATCAACGTTTCATTTATTTTCTGGCACTATTATCGTGAAAGCGGAGAAGGTAGGGAGGGAGACAAATCTCGTAGCGAAATCTCATTGGTCGACCAGTGGCTGACATTGTTGTTTCATGGACCGCAGCGAAACCTAGCGTGTGTGTGCACTCGTGACTGAGACAAGACGTTCTATTATTTTCCTTTCGGTTTTTAACATAACGAGATAATTGCCGATTTTTATTATTTCATTTGGCCCTAGTGCTTCGTCGTACGTCCCTTCTTGCGAAGGATGTAAGCACACAGTACCAAAACACCAGTTACTATTGCAAAATGTGCAGGGATGAGGTGGCAGTTAATTTCTAGACTGACGAAAATTGGAATGATTATCCTCATCCTTCATACTAAGTTTTCACTTCTATTAAAGTCTTTTTCTAGAATAAAAACTCAGTACTCATGACGGCATTCTGTGCAACTTTTGCAGACTTTAGGGGTTCTGAACGTGTGGTAACATCTGGCTCCTTTGTTAACTGCCCAGCACAGTCTTTTGTTCCGTATGACAACAAGCAGGCCAATTATCTACAAGGCTTCAAACGGTTACTGAAACCTGGCAGATTGTCTTAAAGGAGCATGCCACCCAAAAACCAACCTAATTTGTATCAATTTAGATCGAGTAGTTCTACTCAATAACGGCACGTACGGTTGCGTTACCTGACACCTGACGGCAGACGGAGGTGTTGAAATTATCCAGTGACGTAATTGGTTTCACACGCAGTCTGTTCAGCAGTTCACAACACGGGTTACTGATGTCAGCTTAACGCTTGAGTTCATCGTTTACCACCAATAAATCATCAAACTTCGATGTAAAACCCTTAAAAATACTCCGACTTCTTATGAAAAAATGTTGTTTTATTTCGCTGTTACGGATTTATTGGTATTTGGACACACCGTAGTTCGGCAGGCCAGTAAGGTACGTAGCAGGAGTTTGGGGTCTGTTCGGAGATAAATTCGAAGTATTTTTTCCGTGAGATACAGACAGGAGAACCTAGATCTGCATTGTTTAGACTTGTGATTTTTTTAGTTCTAAACACACAAAACGCTTGTTATCTTGGCCAGTGGCTCGGAGCCCGATCAGGCCGTCGTGGCCAGATTGACTCGTTATTCCGGCCTGTGGCTCGGAAACCGATCAGACATCACGAACATAAACCAGCCAAAGTTGGAAATTAAACTTCCAATCAAGAAAATACTATACTAGTGAAGAAAAGTAATGTGCACGTGATTATGTTGGTGAATTAGCCACTGCAAATCTCCTTACTCGTCGGGGGGCCGCGAATTCAGGTTCCGCTTTGGCCACAGAACCGCCAGGGCAGAAGTTGTACAATGACAATCATTATTTGAGTATTGTAAATGTAAATAAAGATTCCCCTAACACCTGTCCGTGGGATAGAAATCGAGTTGCTTCACAACAGTTTCTGTCAGCAAACACTAAATTAGCATGAGCTCACACGGCCTCGGTGTCCCGTCAATTAGTTTTATTGCACCCAAAGCCGGTAACGCAGTGATTTATTCATTGCTGGCTTCTCAAATCATTTGCAATCACGAACACTCCAAAGACATTACAAATTGCATCTAATGAGACAGGCTTTGTTTCAGTTTTATATAAGTATTGGTTAGGGTGAGAATAATTGATTTTGAAACAGAACGTCAACATGGCAACTCGCAATCCCGACTTAGACGAGAGCTCACACCGACGAAGACTTCGCAGGTGGATCGTTAATTTCACAGGCTATCAGTTCGAACAGGAATACAGTGATGAACAAATACTAGAGAGGCGCCGTGAACAAGCTCAGACAACGGAACTTATGGATAGGTATCTGGTAAGCCGGCATTCGTCAGGCACTATCGACGACTGCAGGCCATAGACACGGAGAAGTCCCATAGCCTCATACTTGCTATTTACAGCGTACTTTTCATTCTTCACTACCGCGAGCCACTTCCTAAGCATTTCGGACTCTGGAGGAAGTCGAAAAAAACGATATACCCGCTTTCCTCGCAGCTGCATGATTCGAACAAGTGGGAACGATGCACCGCAGCATAGCAGCTATTTTTTTCCTTCTGCAAATGAACCACTGACGTCGCTGCGTCGTTTCTCACCTTCCTCACCGGTTAACGCGACACCTCTCGGCAAGGTAAGGTCGACCGTTTGCGAGGTGATGTGTATATATACCGATTAAGACGGCAAAAAAGACTAATTAAATCGGGTGGCATTCTTCTTTAACTTCTGTTGAAGTTGGGCGATTTTGGTGATTCAAAAACTAAACATGATCAGCATTTGACAAGGAATTCAGAAATGATATTGGTTTATGTTCAAATGTGTTATAACTTAACTTTCACTTTTACCAGCACAACCCAGTCAGGCTAGATACGATCTGATCGGAGATTAAAGCAATTATCCAACCATAAATGCCAGAATGGAGTTAATCAGTCGTGTTAGATATTGGCTACAGGGGTGATGTTCCCAACTTGTTGTTGGGGCTATAGAATCGAACAAGTTGGGAGCAAAGGGAAAACGCCGTAATGTATTTCCAGTATATATGCGATGTTATGAAATTGTAATGAAAGCCATTTTACACTTCAGATACGTCCTTAAGAGCTTCCAGAACAGTATAGCACCTAAAAAGTTGTACTGGTAGAAAAAGTGTTTTGTGCCATCAAAATATTGCCATATATACTCAAGAACGCGGTTGTGGGAACCCCTGACGTATGTATTTAGCGATTCTGCTGGTCCATGCAGCCGCCACTAAGTCTAAACACTCATGTTGGTGGTGCGGAACTAGCAACATCTCGGGAGTGATTATAGGGAGGGTCCACCCAGGCAAGATTTATGTCATTACTGGATATGTTTGCGCCAATGCATTTTGATAATGGAAAGGGAAGGTCCTGGTCCCTAAAAGTTGGAATGGAATACCAAGTTTCAAGGTACATTCAGACACTTTGGTGTAATATGTGACTTTCTAGTCCAGTCATTCTAGGACTCCAGAAGGCCCAACCTAGAAAAAAATACAACAGAAGTTTTTTCGCAAATAAATGGCATCTTCAAACATTCCTTGGAGCCAGAAAAAAGTCTACCGAAATCAGAGTGGCGGAAGTCGGTTTTTCAAGAAGGCAGAAAAAAATGGCCGACAAAACCGGTGGTTACTGCTTTCTGGCATGTAACAGCTGGAATTGTCATTGATTATATACTTTTTATCAGGGGCATACAAATCAAAAGATGCCAATTTTCCGTAAAATAAAACCAATATGGCCGAAAAAAAATGGCGGCCGAAACGGCAATTTGGTTCATGTTGCAAAATTTCTTTTTAAATTTAGCACTGAAAGTGGAAAAATTTCTATGCTTTTGTAAATTAGACAATTGAAAATATCTAGACCTTACAGATGGTCACTGGATAGAGAGAAAAAATCAAGATGGCTGACATAATGGCCGCGAACTCACAAAACCCCAATTTACCGCAATGTGCATTCTGAAACTTTGTTTGTAAACTGATTAAGCGTTTACACACAAATATTTTAAAATCTACAGTCATGATTAATGAGTTGATTGATTATGAAATTTGTTTATAAGATTTAAATACTAAATGTGAAATTTTAATCACATTTTAGATTATTTAACATAAAAATGGTGTTTTTTCAGAAAAGGCTTTAGTTAAATTTTCATAATTAATTTCATGCACTGCATTATTTTTCAATCAAATATATTTATCTGAGGTGTCAAAAATGATATTTGTTAGAACAATACGTAATTCTGGTGGAATTATTGGCTTATTCATTACACAAACCCTGAATCACATTGGGAAGAAAGTGGCTTTGGTCTCTGCTATTGGAGATATTGTTAGTTGTTCCCATGCAAAAATTTCGTCTGCTACTGACTTGAGTGGAGAATGCGGCTACTAATTTCACCTGAATTTGATGAAAAGTAAATAAATTTGTCTAACAAAAAGTTAGCAATTAAATGTTTAACATTTAGAACTCACAATTTGTTTAATATGCATGCTTTTTATGAACATAGGTAACTGAATTTAGAGGAAATTAGTGACAGCAAACCAAACGACAGTGATCTGCAGTCACTTGGTCTTAGCCAGTCTTGGCGGATTTCATTCTGAGATGAGCTTTATGGGATGTATTGGATGTGTATTGTCAGGCACCAGGCTTCAAGAAGTTCTTGGGACAGTGTATGCTAAATGTTAAACGGAAAACATGTGGATAGAGCAGTGAGAAGGCATGTTTTGGTAGACTCAGTATTGAATGCTATCATAACAGCCAGAGCATTCAACATCCCACTTCCAAATATTCACAGATCGGGCTAGGCCAATCCAGAACCAACGACTTCAGGATTTGAAGAAAGAAGTTCGGGTTCTTCAGAAATTCCAGGAGTCCTGAATGTCAGCAACACAGAACACAGATTCTGTGCCAAGAGGTGGAGCAATTCAAGGCTTGTACACAAACGTTGGCTCGTCAGAATATATGGAGTCAGATTCTTCAGACATCCCAACTGATCACATAACTAGAGGTGTATTCTCTGGGAAATGCAATGCACAGGCAGTTTCTTCCTATCCTGAACCTTGGATTGCAGTGGAATACCCTCACGAGAGTTCACTTTCTGGCTTCCGACAAACTGCCACTGATATATTCAAACACCACTTAATCAGAGTATAGGTCATCAGAATTCGCAGTGACAGAAAATGGTTCGTCAGAAGAATCAATGGCCACTTATTTACTTTATGATGATTTGAAAGGCGGTCTGAAGGTGTTTGATGATCATGTTGCTGGCGTGACGTCTATGTTCGGCGATCTAGGCTTGTCGGAGTGTTTTGTAGGAATCCATAAAAACAGAAGCACATAAACCAGACTTGTCCTCGCAAAGACGAGCCAGCAGTCTCTGGTTACAGTATATGAAGATAGTGGATATCCTTCGACCTTTTCTAAAAGCAGAAACAACGTCAGATTGCGAACTTCACCTAAAAACAGTTTCTGAAATGCTACCTTATTTTGCAGTTGCTGGTCACAACTTACATGCAAAATCTGCATAAATATACCTGCAACAGATGCAGCAACTCAAAGACACCAAACCTGACATCTACAGCACGCACCATTATTAATGGCCACCATGCCATAAGACGAAGTGACAGATTCTGGGCAGGCTTGTCATCTGACCTTGTAATTGAACAAACGCTCATGAAAACCATTAAATCAACAGGGGGAATTTAGCCAGAGATCGCAGATAGGGTGGCAGCCTTCCTTGTCGGCATGCTCAAGTATAAATGATGCCAAGCAGAGTGTGACAAACTTGAGTTGTGAAACAAGTGAGCAGCATAACGAATGTACCCTGGCAAGACAACACGGGATGACAAAGACATCCTCAGCCTTGTTGAATTTCTCCACACCAGAAACCCATTTGAAAGGGAAACCTTACAGAACATCGCCACTGGTGTGACTGAAGGCACACGCGTCAATGTCGAAAATGCCAGAGAAGCGGGGAAAGCGATTTTTTTCTCTATGGAGGGGTCGAGTGTGAAAGACTTCACATTCAGAAAGAAATACAAGGCTGTAGCAATGACAAGTCCAACAGTTCATATTGACAATAGTGATTTTATACAAGTGGATCCACAACTACTACTTCGGCGTTTACTGACAGATGCAAAAGACAACAGTGAAAGTTTATCACGCCTTTTGAACTTTGAGCTGTGTGTTGGTTCCCTCGCATTTACACAGACGGTCAATTGGTGTAGATAGTAGATCACAAAATTAATCGCAGAGAATTATTTTTGATACAGCACATTTTTCAGGAGAATGGCGAACCTGATGGTTTTCATCCAAATAAGTTATTATTTGTTTAACAATCGGTAGTCGTAGCCACACAGAAATAATTTTAACTGTGAAGATGGCGTACCTCTGGAATCTGAAGCTCTTTCATGGAGCAACTATTTGGTGGCCATCTCAGAAAATGGCGGAAGTGATCATTAGAGCCAAACGCAATGAGTTTCAATGGATTAGTCGAACCAGAAAACCTATGTTGCAATGTTTAAATGAAGATGACACATTAATCTGTTCGTGTAAAGTTGTGGGAGTCGAAGTAGTTATGGCGGTTGGTGTCATCGCAGACATGCAAAACTATTTCCAAGGATTTGTTGACCATCAAAAGATAGGTAAATTTTTTTTAATATTTACTCAATCACATTCCACACTCGAGTATGCAAAGCTGGCGGCCATTTTGTCCGTCATCTTGAAAAACCAACTTCCGACACTTTTTGACACTAAGGGGTGTGAGAGGATACGATTCATGCAATAAAACCTTCTGTTGCAACTATTTCCGGATCATCTAGAGAATGACTAGACTATTCCAAGTTCTGAAAGAGTTGTAAAAATTCTCCTGCTTTTTGTGTGACTAGTCATGAGATGCCATTTTTGCCAGGTTGCTGCGCCCAATGGCAGCGGAAGCAAACACGGAAGACTGATGAAGAACCGCTAGACTCATCGTACCTAGATGGCGTTAGTTATCGAACCAAACTAACCCATTGATATCATGCTCTCCATGTGTGTTAAGAGAGAATGCCACCCCAAAAAACAACCTATGTTGTATCAATTTAAATCGAGTAGTTCTACGGCACGCTCGGTTGCGTTACCTGACGGCAAACGGAGGTGTTGAAATTATCCAATGACGTCATCTGTTCAGCAGTTCACAACACGGGTTAATGGTGCCAGCTTATCGCTTGAATTCATCGTTTAACACCAACAAATCATCAAACTTCGATGTAAAACCCTTAAAAATACACCCAGTTCTTACGAAAAAATGTTGTTTTATTTCGCTGTTACGGATTTATTGGTATTTGGACACACCGTAGCCTACAAAAATCGCGGGCAGGCCAATTTACCAACGTCCGTTGCAGGAGTTTGGGGTCTGTTCGGAGATAAATTCGAAGTATTCTTCCGTGAAATAGAGACAGGAGAACTTAGATATGTGTTGTTTACACACAAAACGCTTGTTATCTCGACCAGTGGCTCGGAACCCGATCAAGCTCAGGGGCGGAACCAGGATTTTGAGTTAGGGGAGGCAGGGCACGGGAATAACCATAATTTCGACAGATGCGTGCGCCCAGCCTAAAATGTGGGGACACAGAGGCCTCGAATGTTTGGGGTTGCTGACCTGTTGACTAAAAAAACGGTAAACGGGGTTTGTTCAGCACCCCCGACGAGCCCCTGCATGCGCGTACCCGAACTCCCAAATGGTATCTGGTAGAATTTCAGGGGGGCCATGGCCCCCTTGCCCTCCCCCCCCCCGTAAATCCGCCACTGAAGCCCGTCACGGCCGGACTGACTCGTTATCCCGGCCAGTGGCTTGGAACCCGATCAGGCCCGTCGCGGCCGCCAGGACTGGCACGAACATAAACCAGTTTGACTTGGAAAATAAACCGCCAGCCACGAAAAGACTATAATAGTGAGCCCAAGAAATAATGTACACGTAATTATTAAGTGAATTAGCCAAGAAACCGAAGTCGGGTTCCCCTTCCACAGACCGTCAGGGCAAAGGTTGTACAATAACAATGATTTGAATAATGTATTTCTATTTGTAAATAGAGATTCCCCTCACATAAAGTCCAGTAATTGTTTCACAACAGCTTTCAGTCCACGAACACTGAATTAGCATGCGCTCACACGGCCTCGGTGCCCGGTCAATTATCTTTATTGCCAGCATCAAAAGCCGGTAACGCAGTGGTTTATTCATTGCTGGCTTCTCAACATTTGCACCCGCGAATACTCCAAAGGCATTACAAAATGTATCTAATGAGACAGACTTTGTTTCAGTTTTATATAAGCATTGGTTAGGATGAGAATAATTCATTTTGAAACAGCTAGAATGCAGAATAATTAACTTCTATATGGCAACTAGGCCGGCGCTAATCCCGACTTAGTCAAGAGTTCATCCGACGAAGACTTCACGGCCGGGTCGGATCGTTAGGTTTCACAGTTCGAACCGGAATACACTGATCAAGAAATACTAGGTAGGCGCCGTGAACATACCCAGGCAACGGAAAGTATGGATAATTCTTTGTTAAGCCGGAATTCGTCAGAGAAATCACTGTCGCCGAAATGCCAGCCACAGACACGGAGATGGTTCACGGCCTCATACTTGCTATATAACTGCGTACCTTTCATTCTTCACTACTGCGAGCCACTTCCTATTCATTTCGGACTCTCGAGGAAGTCGAAAAAACGATATACCCGCTTTCTTCGCAGCTTCATAGTTCGGGCAAGCGGGAACGATGCACCTCAGTATAGCAGCATTCACTCTGCAGGCGAACCACTGACGTCGCTGCGTCGTTTCTCACCTTCCTCACATGTTAACGCGACACCTCTCGGCTAGGTAAGGTCGACCGTATAAGAGGATATAGACCGATTAAGACGGTAAAAAAGACTAATTAAATCGGGTGACATTCTCCTTTAAGTAGAAGAAAATGAACAGCTGTCTGATGAAAGTTTCACGGAAAGTAACGAAATTCAAAGCGACATGGAATAGCAGTACGAAGCCGGGAACAAGTCAGTGGTTCCTGTTATGGAAAATGTGTGGTAATTTTGCTCAATGAATATGTGACTTAAAACTTCGACTTTGCCTTAGGGATTTTTACTGTCTTGTGCACATATGTGTGAACCATCAATGAAGTATCAAACTGATTTTGCCGAGTATTCCCCACCAGGTACAAGTGATTACTTAGTCAATGGTTTTATCGTAATTATCGGCCATCAAATATAGGTATAGACACCCAATTTTACAAGTTACATGAAACAGACTGAAAATATTAATGAATAAGTATTAGCTGCACTAAAATTATACACAGTTTTTGACAACAATTTTAATTTTTCACGCCTGTCCTTACGTCTTTAACAAAAATACAGTTCAGGATTCGGTATCCGGGAGTGCAGAAGGCTCCATTCCCCGATTCAATAAAAGTTTCCAAGCTGTCTGGGACAGAGAACCGAGTTTCCGGTTTTCTATTGTTATTTTGTTGGGCAGTGAGTCTTTGCCAAGACACAGGAGTTAAAAACATCAACTTATTTTCTGTACAGGCGCATTGCTCTTCCAAAACAACGTATTCGCGTTGTTATCCTTTGAATTGAAATTGATTGCTATACATTGTATGGGATTTCCCCGATGGCCAAACTGGGTGGGGTATTGAATATAACCCGTCATGACAAACAAGTTAATAGGTTTGGTCGGAAGGAATAAGAAACTTCCAATTCTTCGTGAGACTATGAATAATTTCTGATCCGGATGAAGAAGAAGATGAGACGGATTTTATAATAAGAGTGATTAACCTAAATCAAATATTGTTTCTGAAAGGAGACGCAGGTTTATTGCCCTTTCAAATGGGTAAATAGGTCAGTAATAGGTCAATTGCGAATTTGGTAAGATAACGAAAGATCAGCCCAACTTAGCACGTTTTTTTTTTCTTTTGGTCATGATTACTAACTGTAAACAAGGGGTAGAAACGATTCCATGGCTGTGCATCTGAATTCCACCTACGATCCTACAAGCTCCAGACCAGCATACACTAAGCCCGATGTCAAATCTCCAGATCCGCGTTCAACTCCACATGAAAGCCTTAACTGTTCCATTCCCGGTGACCAAATTCCAGTTCCTCGGATCAGATTCTTCACCGCCAAGACTGTCCTGGGCACTGGAGTGTGTGTGGTCTCTGGGTCTGAAGTTTGGTCACCGTGTATGGAGCATTTTCGGCACGTGTGTGGTGTTTCGGAGGGTTCGGCCTGAAGGCTCTGTGTCTGATTTTCCGGAACTGGGGTTTTGAAGATCGTAGACGGAATTTGTGAGTTCGGCCATGGGGTCGTTACGCCTCTTGGAAAACGTTCAATGTAAATTCGATGAGGTAGCAATGAAAAGTTGAAGCCACGGGGCATTTTCTAGCACCCAGAATTTATATATAGGGTGTGTGTGTGCGTGTCAGGTTTGGCGGCTGTGTTAAGGAATGGGTTGAAAACAATTTCCAGGAAACTGATTTGCTTGTACTTTTGAATGAGAAAACCCAAGTTTTTTTTAGCCGTGACTTACTTTCGGTGCAAAATGGCGGCTGCAGTTTGCTTTGAACCCCTGTCGCCTGCTGTCTGAGACCAAGCCGGGTGCGATTTCAGTTGGCTGTCAATCAGATCAAAATTGCCAAGAAGACAGCTGGTAAGGGGCTTACTGTGACTACATTAACGAACCTACAGAGAACCAGCATTCTGAATCTGTAGTCAGATTTTTCTAGCACTTACAGGGAAGTTGTAATTTTGGGGAGAAAACTGTCAAATTTGATGTTTTTTGGGCCTATTTTTCTATGCCGGGATTTTTTCCGATGTGAATTAACCGATTAAAAATATGTAGCGTAACTAAGTTTCAGGTGTCATGAGTGGTGCTTGTGAGTTGGGAATGCTACAAAACCTTTCAGTTTTTTAGACTCTTGATAAGGACGTGAGGTAAGGACTAATCTCCACCTAGCAGCCAAAACCCTGTAATAACTGTAGTCCGTCTCCTAATGACTAATAAAAAACGGACAATCGCCGCATGTTCATTCAACGCTTTGTCTATTCCTAAGACATCATCAGGATAATTACATACAATAAGACAGCACCATAGCTCTAGGGTCACTGACTTCTGCATGTTATTGAGAGAATCAGTAGCATGCTGGTCCTGAATGGCCAATGACTCCTTGATATACAGTAATTCCTTAGCATGTTCTTTACAAATAATACTAACTGGATTGTCTTGGTGGTTGTTACTAACACAATGCCTATAGATGTTACTTTTGTCGGAGGTGTTAAGTTCTTACAGCCTGTATCAGAGGCGACTCTGTGTGAATCCGATACATGAATACACGAAACGTTGAATGAACATGAACTTTTTTATTTGTGCGGCGATTGTCCGTTTTTTAATCTTTCTATGGCCAAAAAGTGATGTCATTAATGACTAATTAGTATCCTGCCCTATAGATGTCCTTCCTAGTCACACCCAGCTACTATTTTTTATTGACTGGATATGCCCTTTCCTCATTTATCTGGTACGATTGTCGTTGTAAGCAACGATGCGGAAGGGTGACAGCTACGCCTTCCGCCGCAACTCAACTAAAACCCGTCTAAGAACAGCATTGGTGAAACAACATTCGAAAGAAACGACACACAATGCAAGAACGAAGATAGCAATATGCAAACAGCTTACGTTCCTACTTAAAAAATGAAAAATGTCAAAATAGTTTAGTATTGTTGTGACTTGATACACAGGTTCTCGTGCAGCTTACCTCTACTCATATGAAAGCTTGAATACACGCTTGAGATGCCGACCCACAAACGCAGACGTCCTGCGGGCAGCAGAGCCACACGAAGAGAGAGCTCTTGATTCCCCAGTCACGTGACAAAACTAGAACTTACAACATCCGGCCACTGACGGAAACCCACGGACGAACACGAACACGCAAGACAACACGAAAGACGAGACCACACAAACCAACATTCACAACATTCCTCCCCTCCCTAAATAGAAGAATGATACAAAAAAACACCACCCAACCTTTACTCCCCCCTTAACTAATGAAATAGTAAAAAATAAACTGACCAATGTCTAATATACATTATGAAAAATAAGAACTATACTACGAATAATACTAGAGTAACTAAAACCTATGTGGCCGGATTTACAATAAAAAAACTAAATACTTCACAAAAGTACATGACTGGGGATACTTGAAAATTTGAAAAATACTAGTTACAAGGTACATATGGTAAAAAAAAAATTAAACTTGTAACAAGAAGAATTTACTGTACTATATATTTTAAAAAAAACTATTAACATTTGGACCATATGAACAAGTAATGAACACAGAACATATAGTGCACAAAACAACAAGCAACAGCAAGGTAGCACAGTAAGCTACTACAGAAAATTAACAAATGGTGGACAGAACATGAGGTCTGCTGGTTGCGTGACCTCACGATTAATAATGAAAGAAAAATCAGGATCTGCGGACTGTTTAGCTGAAATATTTAAAACATTCGGAGATGTTGTATTGTTATAAATAAAACAGCCATCAGGTTTCAGATCAAACTTTTCATTATCTGCACCATCTGAAGCAAAAATGCCGGACAGACCGAAATCTGTCTCGTCAAGGTCACATGGAGAAAGTGACTGAGTAGCCAGTGTAGGGTTGGAGTCAGGATTCGTAATCACTTGCCTAGTTCCAACACATTTGTCTACTTTGGGAAGAAATGCACGTGCACTCTTCTTAATCTTTATGGTCTCTGGAACGGACTCACCAATTGACGCTGCAGGAGAGACACAGACGTTCCTACTCACTGCCACATCTCGTATGAAATCAGGCTGAGACAGCCCCCCTGGAGTTAGTGGGACATTCTGTGAAACAGTAACTGCAACATCTTGAGTAATCAATGAGTCATATGCAATCTTATCAACTGATGGGTCTGAAACTTCAATACTATCTACTGGATTAGATACAGTTCTATCATCTTCAGTTGAAGGTACAGAGAACTCACCAGCAGTCTGAGTAGATGACTCAGCTGTCTTGGAAAGGAAAGCCTCAGTTGAACTAGTACGTTTCATGAATTTCTGAACCGATTTTTTCAAGAAACCTAACAGGCCAACTACTTTCTTACTGTCAGGGAGGTCAAAGTTCATTCGACGAG